>JANHFN010005530.1:41113-51251 GCA_032468175.1 Toxicocalamus goodenoughensis
ACACACACACACAAACACACACACACAGAGGGCGGGAGGGAGGGAGAGAGAGAGAGAGGGAGTTAGAATTAGAACCAGAACTAGAGAGACAGAGATAGGGAGATGGGAGGTAGGGAGACATAGATAAAGATAGACATAGACATAGAGATGATAGAGATAGAGATATATACTCTGTGTGTGTGTGTGTGTGTGTGTGTACACAGGTAGCCAACTACAACCATTCTTTTAGTGACTGTTTGAAATTACAATGGCACTGAAAAAAATGACCTATAACTCTTTCACACTTACGACGGTTGCAGTTTGCCCAGGGTCACGTGATCAGAATGTGGACCCTTGGAAACTGGCATTTATCTATGACAGTTGCAGTGTCCCAAGGTCACCTTTTGCCACCTTCTGACAAACAAAGTCAGTGAAGAAGACAGATTCATTTAACAACCGTGTTAGTAGCTTTACTGCACTGATTCGTTTAACAGCTGGGTCCAGAAAGGTTGTAAAATGCAGCAAAGATCACTTAACAGCTGTCTTATTTGGCAGTGGAAAATTTAGGCTCAATTGTGATCGTAAGTTGAGGACTACCTGTAAAAGGATACGTGGCATGCCTGCAAAACTCAGTGTTTGGATTGGCTGCCTGTGCTTCGAAAGGGTTATATTTCAGTTTAACATGACTTATCTTTTGTTTTTAATGTTCTGCTTGGTTCTACGTTCCATTTGGTCATACTTAAAGAGTACAGCACCAGCAAGTTAGTATCAAAATTTGCAAATGATGGCCACGGTGTTGGAATGAATTGATATCATGTGCTAAAAGGGTGGCTTCAATTGTGATACTATGACCATCACGTTGCAGCTATCCCTGGTTTCAGCCTCTGGCCCAGTTAATGCTTGATCCTAGCCTAACTAACTGTTTTGACAGTGGTCCTCAGCATGTTACAGCACAATGCAGAAATACTGAACTCTCAGCATTCAAAGAACCAGTTTGGTCTAATGTTTAAGGCACCAAGCTAAGAAGCAGGAGAGTTCAGGTCCCACCTTGAGCGTTGAAAAACAGCTGGGCGACTTTGGGCCAGTCCATCTCTTTCAGCTCACCTCACCTCATAGGATTGTGGCTGTGGGGAAAATAGGAGGAAGGTGTGTTGGATAGGTTCACCGCCTGGAGTTATTTGTAAAAAAAATAATAAAGGCGAGATACAAATAAATAAATAAGTAAAAATAAAATGAGAGAAGGAAGAATAACATGGTGGTAAAATAGCTGATTGCGCAACGTTGCAACTCTCAGGGTAGCCCTAAGGATCCTTATGTAAAATCTGTTGTAAATAGGAGTCTCCTACCACTTGATTTGTTAACGGTGGGAGATTCCTAGGGTGTAAAAGGAGACAACATTAGAAGATCAATACAAATGCTTCCAGTATGAGTAGTGTAGCAAATATTCTTCCAGTGTATTCTTCCAGTAGTGTAGCAAATATGCTTCCAGTGTAGCAAATATTTTCTCTGCCAAGTGTGTGTTTATGCTAGGGAGAGGAAGTTGGGAAGACGTGGAGGAGTTTCAAACAATGGACCCGAAGCAATTTATGAGGCTGCATTAAGGGATTGATAGAATGGGGAAAGACAGCCCATTAACCTGTGCACAGGAAATATGTCTGTTGTTATTATTATTCATAAATTCCTCAGTTGCCTGTGGAAAGAGGCGCCAAATAAAATAGTGTGACTGATAGAGAGCGATAGTAAACAGCCTGTTAAACAGAAATAGTAAACTCTGCACAAATGGACCTGGTTTTGGGCTGCTGCTGTAAAATCCAGCACAAGCCACATACTTGCAAGGAAACCTCTCCAAAATGTGTTTATGATTCTAGAAGAGCAAAGCATTGATGAAGTGGCTGGAAAGTATTCACAAAGGTATAGTGTTTGTTTTCAAACTCCAAGCTCTTCTGTCCAACTGAGTGTCAACTAGCTCGGTTTCCACTGTTTGGGTTGAAGGCACTTTTCAAAGGAAGGTGTTTCAACTGCACTTGTATAACACTTTTACAGCAGCCTAATCCCCCTTCATAGAAATGAACCCTAAAGATATCGGTTTTTTAACCAATTTTTGAAAAATGTTTGATCAAGTCAAGAAGAGGATGAGAAAGACGATGACAACATGATGTTTATTAAAGAATTTCTGGGCTCCATAGTGTTATAAAAGATAACTTGAAGGAGAAATATGAGATTTTTAAGTCATGTCTACATTCTACAATTCTCACAAAATTTTACAAGGGTTCGAGATAGCTGTTGCCTTCCATTTGCAGTTGATTCAAAATCCATTCGAAAGGAGAGACAGAGTGGTGTCTCCAACTATTTTTTTGAAGATGGATCTCTGGAATTTCTCCAAAGTGTGAAAAAAAAATTAAGGACAGTGAATAGACACGATATTGCCCTAGCAATAAAAGAAGTTAAAAGTCTTTGCACATGTTGAGAATTCTGCCAACTAATAGGAGAAGCTGTTGTTCTGCTTCAATGGAAATGTGAATTTCAAACCAAATTTAAAATTGGGTTACCACTTTAATAAACATACTGTAAACAAAACAAAAATCCAACAAAACAGAAATCCAGAAAAAGAACACCACAATCCAAACATCCCACAGTCTTCTCAAAGGCATTGAGAATGTAGTAGACTTGAGTTTTTGTTTTTCACTTTTTTAGAGGGAAGATACTTCAGCTGAAGTTCATCTTCAAGGTATCTCCTATATGTTGATGATCTATAAAGTTATATGATACATATTCTATGATCTCCCAACTGTTTCTGATCGAGGTATGCCTGTCAGGTATGTTCTCTTTACAAAAGGGAATTGCAAGACCCCTGCCATGCTTTTTTGATTGGGTGGCAAGACTAACTTTTAATAATATGTGCCAGTGCCAGAGAAAAATTGATCTGATCACAGAGCTGGCATAATAGGATTTAATTCTGCTTCAGATGTGCTAGTTTTAATAAAAAAGGATTGAACAAAGCTCAAATAAATTACACAGAAAGGTCAGGCTTATTGCTTGTACAGTTCTGTTAACTCTTCCAAGAAATTTTAGATACTGTATTTATAAGACCTTTTGATTTGGGGAAAAACTGTATGCATGGCTCCCCCATTATTCACATTGGTGATTCATTTACAGATGAGAATCACCCATGCTTAAAACAAAGCATCTTTAAGGAGGCTTCACCTATGTTGAGGCTTTGTTTATCAAGATTTCCCCATTCCCTTAGCAAACCATCTTCCATTCACCTAGGAAGTGAGGAGAGGTCTTAACTGGTTTACGGTCTATGAACAGCAATCTTGATCTCATCCCATAAGTATATGATGGTTTTAGTCAATCACATTTAACTATTAAATAGGTCAGTTTATGGGAGAGATTTTTATCTTGCAAAAGTTATAAAGAGACAGATAAAATTTAATTGTACAGTTGAGAGTGAAGCAAAGACATAATAGATTAAAGACTATTTCTGGAAAATTTATAACTTCTAATTTATTTTGTTTAAAGTTATTGGTTAATCAGAAGCTTTTCTAAACAGTTAACAGATTTCTAAAAAGGACGTCAACCACTAGTCATCTGATCTTTCCTGGGAATGCTGCAAACTGTTGTAGATATCTTTAAAGGAATCACAGAATTGAAATCTGACTATAACTGATTACCTGAGGGGAAATTCCATGAAACCTTGTAGGAGCCTAAATAGACCTTACAATTGTGCAGAAATATTTGGAGAAAAAGCAGGACGTTTTTTTTAAAATCATAACACTAATAATACAATGATCTACCCAATTTATTGCCAGTAAATATGGTGATGGACATCAGTCTACAGTATGTAGCATTATTGATTCAATTTCTATGCTCATCTATCAAACATTTGACGTGGGCAGGTGAATAACTTCTTCTCCTCCCTGTTCATCTTTTTCATCTTCTTCATCCTCATGCCCCTCTTCCTCCTTCTCCTCTATTCCCCATGTCAGGGAAAAACATCATTCTAAATCAGATCATCCACTTATACTGGTTTCGAGAAAAGACCTTTCCTTTACAGCTAGGATGTGTGAATTATTAATATCAGAATTAAACATCAAAGAAAATACATCAAAATTGCTAAACTTTATAAAGCTAGTTTCTCTGGCTATTCTCCAAACTTGAGCCATGAGGATTTCAGGTAAGATAATGTGCCCCCACCCCACCCCTGGCTTTTCCATGCCTCAGTGGGAAAATAAAACATAAAGTAGCACATGCACGACATACTGTGAAAGTCAAAGAAGCCACATTACCACATATGCTCAGCCACCTGCCTCTCTGATTTATCTTGTCCCATTGGACTATCCCGCAGTAGGTTTTTTTAAGAGTCTTTTTCGCTTACTTAAACAAAGGACCACTGAATCTTTGTTCTGCAAAGGACTGGATTGAATTGGAAGGAGTGATCTATGAGATCAGAACCATGAATAAGATTCTCGGCATCTTTTTTTATCCTCAGGAACACTTAAATTTCTGCAATTGTGGTAGCCAGTATTTTGAGGACAAAGAATTTGCTGGAGCAGGCCAAGTTGCAACCTAAGCATGCTGACTAATGATGATGAGGGCTACAGGCCAAAGCATCTGGAGAACATCAGATAATGGGGAAACAGCTGTATAACCCAATGTTTCTCAATTTCGGTAAGTTTAAAACCGATGGATTTCAACTCTCAGAATTTCCCAGCTAGCAGCAGGCTTAAAGTCATTGAAACTGAGAAACATGGATATAATCATTCTTGTCAAGTTGAACCAATGGGTAATCTCACTTCTTTATCACTGGCTTTAGAAACATGTCCTCCATCCCTTGTAAAGGTTGACCTTCCCTCTGTTCTGACCCAAGCCTCATTCCAAGCAAACAAACACCAAACAGAGATAAAAGCAAAACCACTTTAATGCTCTCTGTGAATTCTGTTCATTCACAGAAAATAAAATTGTCCCAAATGAGAACAAGCCTTGCCAAGGTTGTGCAAGGCTGCCAAGAACACTAGATTAAATTGCAAGGAAATATTCAAAACCAAAAGTCTCCAAACACAAACTAGGATAGTCCGAACTTCCACAAGACTTGAAGTGCAAGAACTTCTTTGCTTCCTGCAAAGAGTCCTACCTTTGAGGGATGGCTTTTATCCCTTAAGGGAGGGGCCATCACCTTGCAGCCTTACTCCCGAGTCGCCCATGCTACTGTAGCTGCTCTTTCCTTCGAGCAGCCTTGCGTGCATGCGCACTGGGCATAGGCTCCTCGGGGTCCTCTGCATCATTGCTTCCAACCTCCATAAGCTCCGAAGGCAGCACTCCACTCTCTGACAATCCTGGCCCCATCCCTGCATCACACGCAGGCCCCTCATCTTAGTCCTCGCTCTCTGAGACCTCAGCCATCCGCACCTGCTGCCGGCGAGCCACAACAGTCCCTGTCTAATCAGTCTGCCTAGCTGGGTTCCATCTAATCAGAGCACAGAGAAACACCTTTTTCGCCCAGGGATTCCACTGGAGGAAAAAGTAGAGCATGGCCCAGAGACAAAGCAATATCATCAGAGATTACAAAATGCAAATTTATTTTAATTTGAGTTTGGGAAATGCCTTTTGATGCAAAATAAGCTTGTATTAAGCAGATTTGCAGATGCTCAGTTCACCATTCCCTCAAATCACAATGATGATGCTATGGGCTGCACAATTAGGCCTGGGATAACATGAATCCTATAGACCACAGAATATCCAAAACTAATTAAATATACAATTGTACAATTTGAAACAACACTACATACAATATCTCCTATTAAATAGCATTAGTAGTGATATCATTAAAATTACATATTACATACAAAGTACATACTACATACACTACATACAATATCTCCTATTAAATAGCATTAGTAGTGATATCATGAAATTTTGTTATTTTAACATGACTGAAGGGGAAAAGATAAAATAGAGAGAGGAAATGTTTAATTTAAATGCATATTAAATCTTAATTTTTATCCTGGCCATCTTTGTCCTGGTTTTTGGAAATCTACACACACACATACACCCACACCCTCACACTCACAAACACAATCCCAGGCATTTCCAAGAGTAAGTACAACCCACAGTTGTAGAAAAAAAATGGAAGAAAAATAATAAGTGCCTGGTTTGAATTAAAGTGATTCTTTGTAGATTAGATGAATCACGCACTGTCATGAAGGATAAGACTTACTCAGTAGTTAGGGCAAAGATGTTTTGTTTTTCCTTAGCAAAATTTTTAAAAACGTTTTCCAGCTAACATATTCCAAATTTCTAGAAATGGGTAGGTTTCATTTAGCTCTGATTAATATGTACCAGTCACACTTTTATTTTGTGGGGAAGTGGGGGTTACACCTAATGTGAATGCTTTTTAGTAAATACTTTTAAAATTTACAAATAGAATCCAAGACCCACAAAAAGTCAACTTTGTAGAAATACAGTTTGCATATGCTTATTAAAAAGTTGTCCAGAATAGGGGGAAAAAGTCCTATATCCCTGTTTTGCCAAACTGTGAATCAGAGGGTAGCCTGACATTGAAATGAGAAGCATGATAATGAATGGCACACCAAGGAAAACTGAAAACATACATAATAATAGGACCCTTTTTATACATAATAGAACAAAGAGAAACTAAGGGGATTCCAGAGGATCAGATGGAAATATCATCATCATCATGTGAGAAAATAACTATGCATTTTTGCTCTGGCATATCCACATTTGTTTTTCTTTTATCTTTGTCAAGTAGAAAACAGAAGCTTCTACTTGCCCCTGGACACTATGGAACCTGAGATACTCTGGATGTTCACCTTGATATTCATTTGGTTACTGAACTCCTTTCCGAGTTGCTTAGAGACTTTCTTTAAATTCTATATCTATCTTAGTTATTCTTTCTATTCCCATGTCTGTTTCCCTCTTCAACTTCCCTCAAAATCATACATTTAAAAAAAAAGTGTTGCGAGAACTGTCTTCCAGTTGCCCAAGTTTTATTCTCCAGGGAAAGAGACTTTCTTTTCTTTTGGGGGTATTTTTGTTAAAGCTTCCTGTATTAAGAAGCAGCAGCTGTGAATACTGCTGATAGTTTTCTTCTGTCTCACCTCAGTCCTTTAATCTATAGTCCTGCTTTCTGGTTTGGAAAAAGAGAAGAAGCAGCAGCAGCCCACCTAGACTGGGAGAATTTTCTGTATTCTAGGAAGCTGGGGAAGATGACCATACATACACAGACATGTTCTCCCCATTCTTAGAACACAGTATAATAGAGTTGGAAGGGACCTCAGAGCTCTTCTAGTCTAACCCCCTGCTCATGCAGGAGACCTTATATCATTTTAGACAAATGGTTGTCCAGTCTCTTTTTGAAAGCCTTCAGTGATGGAACACCCACAATTTCTGAAGGCAAGCTGTTCCAATGGTTAATTGCTCTCACCATTAGGAAATTTCTCCTTAGTTCGAGGTTGCCACTCTCCTTGGTTATTTATTTATTTTGGGAAAATTATATTGCTGCCTATTCACTATTAGTGTCCAACTATTGTTTCTTGTCTTGCCTTTTGGTGCTTTGGAAAATAGTTTGTCCACCTCATCTTTGTAGGAGTCCGTCAAGTATTGGAACAGTGCTATTATGTCTCTCTAGCCATTATTTTCTTTAGACTAGACATATCCAATTCATGTAACCATTATTCATATGTTTTAGATGCCAGCCCCCCTAATCATTTTTGTTGCTGTTCTCTGAACTCTTTCCAGAGTCTCAACATCCTTTTTGGTGATGAATGTAGTATTCCAATTGAGGTCTTACAAAGGCTTTGCAAAACTGTACTATTCATTCTTCCCATTCATATATTACATAAGGGAATATATGTATCACTTTTAAGAATTTTACTAAATATTTATTTTCCATTGGCTTAATGAGAAAGAAAGAATTATAACAAAGGGAAAAAATGAAGAAGGCCTTTTTAGAAAAGTACAAGGATTTTTTTGAACAGCTGCAATTTCTGGTGAGCTTAAAGCCACTACATGCTATTTAAGTGCCATCAGTCTTACTATTGTTTGCAACCAGATCACCATGTATTTCCTCAGTATGGATGATGCTGATGAAGAAAGTGACAACAATGATGATCTCAAACTATAGTCTTGGGATTTTGTTAGCCTATCATGCTCATTCCCAATCACACTGAAAATAATTATGGTTATGTGCCACAAATACCTTTCTAAGGATCTAATAATATGGAAAGCTCAATGCGGAAAGCACCATGTGCTCCAATATTTCAATCCAGCTTCCAGAAAAGGAAAGAAATTGCTTAGATATAAGGAAGACTATATGATCAGGGCAATATCATGGCTATTTCAGAAATCCACTGCGTTGAATTCAGAAGGGAATATACCCAAGCAAGTTAGCTTAGGTTTGCAATTCAAAACGCCAACCTTTTGTTGAGAATGGAAACAATTCAGTGGATGAATACATTAGTGTAATAAGATTGGGATAGGGACTGGGTCAGGGACTTCTGTCGCCACTGTGAGTTGTGTTGAGGGAGGGTGCATGAAGGGAGGCTCAGCCAATCTCATTGAATACATATTGTACTCTGGCAATAACAATAGCAATAGCAATAGCAATAGCAATAGCAATAACAATATTTTCATACCCCTCACATCCTGGACATAAACTGTTTCAACTCCTACCCTCAAAACGACACTATAGAGCACTGCACACCAGCACAACTAGACACAAGGACATTTTTTCCCCAAAAGCCATCACTCTACTAAACAAATAATTCCTTCAATGCTGTTCAACTATTACAAAGTCTGAACTACTATTACTGTTAATCTTCTCATCACTCCTTATCATCCATCCCCTCCCACATGTGACTGTGTGACTGTAACTTTGTCTCTTGTATCCTTACGATTTATATTGACTGTTTCCTAGTATGATTTGATTGCTTATTATACCCTATTACTATTATTAAGTGTTGTACCTTATGATTCTTGACTCTTGATGAATGTATCTTTTATTTTACGTACACTGAGAGTATTTGCACCAAGACAAATTCCTTGTGTGTCCAATCACACTTGGCCAATAAAAAGAATTCTATCTATACATCTATGAATGACCAGTTGAATTATATTATAAATTTGTTAAACATTGCAAATATGACAATTAATAGAATATTTATAACAAAAGAAGCAATGTTATAGAGATACTGTTCTGACCCAAACATTTTTCCAAGGAAACAAACACGAAACAGAGGTAACAGAAAAATCTTTTAATGATTCTCTACAAATTCCATTCCTTCATGGCTAAAAGGCTGTTTCAAATTAATTATCTCTGATAAGAGCGAGCCTTTCCAAGATGGTGCAAGGCTGCCAAGAACAGTAGATAAAGTTACTAAGAAATATTTCAAACACAAAGAGTCTCCAAACACCAACCAAGATATTACGAACATCGACAAGGCTTGAGTGCACAAACTTCTTTGCTTCCTGCAAAGAACTCCGGTTTCTCAGCTGGCTTTTATCTCTTAAGTGAGGGGCCATTACCTTGCAGCCTTACTCCTGAGTCGCCCATGCTGCTGCAGCTGCTCTTTCCTTAGAGCAGCCCTGCACGCACGCACACTGGGCACAGGCTCCTTGGGGAACCTGTTCATCACTGCTGCCAGCCTCCACAATCTCCCAAGGCAGCATTCTACTCCCTGATCATCCTGGCCCCATCCCTGCATCACACACAGGCCTCTCATCTGAGTCCTTGCTCTCTGAGACCTCAGCCATCTGCACCTGCTGCCGGCGAACCACAACAGATTGACATAAAATAATATATGGAAATATTGAATGTTAACAATTGATAATACATATTAATATCAAACTAGATAAGAAAGTTAATAGCACCAATATGAAACTATTGGCACGTTTGTAGTTAAAATGTAGAATAATCTGGAACCACCCTATTCACACAATGATGTGTTTGTAGAGATAAAAAGATAAAAAAATGTATTTTAAAAAAAATTATGTTCTGAGATTACATGGCATTTTCATCATCTTGACTTTTTGGATGCCAAAAACAACTGGAGAGCTAATTTTGTACTCCTGCTTTAAAACACATTGTTAGTTCCCCTCCATAGCAATACTCAATGATTGTCCATTTTTTCAGCTAAGAGAT
>JANHFN010005530.1:52049-62797 GCA_032468175.1 Toxicocalamus goodenoughensis
TTCCTTGTGTGTCCAATCATACTTGGCCAATAAAGAATTCTATTCTATTCTATTCTATTCTATTCTATTCTATTCTACTCTACTCTATTCTATTCTGACTGTTGCAGCATCCTGATGGTCACATCATCAAAATTCAGATGCTTGGCAACTGGTTCATATTTATGATGGTTGCAGTGTCCCAGGGCCATGTGATTTTGCAATCTTCTGACAGGCCAATGGGGAAGCCAGATTCACTTAACAACCATGTTACTAACTTAACAACTGCCGTGATTAACAACTTTGGCAAGAAAAATTGTAAAATGGGGCAAAACTCACCATCTGTCTCGCTTAGCATCAGAAATTTTTGGGCTCAATTGTGGTTGTAAGTAGAGGACTATCTATATTGCACTTTGACAATTAAACACTGGTGCAACCCTAGAGATCAAAATTCAATTCAATCCTCGGTTGATGTTGTTATTGTGACTCAGATCGGTCCTACCTCTACTGTGATCTTGTTATCAATTTAGTATTAAAACTCTGAAAGTGTCCCTGCTCCTCCCAAATACCAGCGTAGTTTAGTGCTTTTATTTCATCCTTTTCTTTGCACTTGAACAAAGAGCTACGTCCCATTGTTAGAGCCTTGATCTAACAGAGCAATAAAAACCTCACAGAAAGTCAAAATCTTGCATCTGCATGATAGCTGTATCGCTTCCCTCCAGGTTGGATGCTTCCTTATTAATTTGTTGGTCCTGTTAAGTTCATCTTTCAGAGGAACAAAAGACAAGGGCCTTTTTTGCAAACTTGTATGTGGCATTTAAACCAAAGCAAGGAATAATGGCAAACCACAGTCTGAGAGCCCTCCTCAGCTGGCCTCCGCATTTCACCAATGATCAGAAAGATAAAAGGAAGCCGGGGCTTCAAAGTGACACAAAGAATTACCTGGGGCGCCTTCATCTCGTTTTTGTCTTGCGCCACCACAAGGTAGCTAAACATTGTGAAGTTCCAAGTACGATAAACGCTGGCCTGGCTTTTGTGTTGCGATTATCGAACTGTTAAATCAAAACGCCGGGCTTGCAAACTGAGGCACTTTTGAATGGCTCTTGTGTCTTCATTTAAACCCTTCAAACTTCGTTCTCTGCCAACAGCCTGCGGCTTGGTATATGTCCAGGGATTCTCAATCATCCAGATCATGGTTGTCCAAAGGTTGCTTTATATCAAAAGGCAACTGGACTTGGTTTTTTTTCCCTTGAAAACTTTTTGCTTCTCATCCAAAAAGCTTCTTCAGTTCTGAAAACATGAAGGTATAGTTGCCTATTGAAAAAAGCACCTTGTTTCAACTTGGCAGAGATTAAAGTGAGGCCCAGCTTTTTGGGCTCAGCATGTCAGAAATTTGGAAAATGCCTAATGCCTGGCATGTCAAAGGGGGGGGGGGGGAGACAGAGAGACAGACAGAGACAGAAACAGAAGAAACAGTTCTCTGCATACTGATTTATTAAGAAAAATAGTAAGTCCAATCATGTGTAGTGCTATGTAGTATACCAAGAAATGTCAAACATTTACAATGAAATATAAGTAAAACACACTCATTTTCAGGGGGGTCTGGCAGTTGCACAAAAGCACAACCTATTCTTGCACGGCCTCCAAAGCTCACACAAGGACCGGACATGCTTCCAAGGATAGTTGTTGCTGAGTATTGGTGAATGCTGGCGCGTCATCCAAAATGTTGTGGTGTGTCATCTTTGATATACGTGTCATATGTTCGCCATCAATGGGTTAAAGACACTATTATATCTAATGGTTCTAGTTTTTAATTGTTGATTGCCCAGAATTACTGAGATGGACAATCAGTAAATTTGATAAATAAATAATCTTCCACACTTCCATGCACACAGATCTGAATTATGCACTTCTGGGAAATCATATCCCAGAAATGTGCAGAAGATTTTGACTGGAAAAAGCAACTTTCAGAGCAGACATGAATGCCTGGTAACATTCGGTTGTTAGACGTCCAAAGTAGCTGTTGTTTTTGAGTATTTTTGTGGAGGAATTGGTAAGAGCTTCTCTGAATTAACAAAGAATATTTTGCTTCCTTTGGAAGGCGAATCTATCATGTAAAGAATAACATAACCTGGCATGATGTCTAAAGATGTATCCCATATTTATAACTTTTACAAGTAACTCAAGGTAGTAAATATATCCAACACGCCTTCCCCGTTTTCCCTGTCAAGGTCCCAACTAATGAACCCAAGTAAAGGCTGCTGTCTTCCTCAATTGGGTACATCATATCAGCACACTTAGAGTAAAACCAACTCCAAATAGTTCCCACGGTTTATTAAACAGTTTATTAACCCCTTCCCCAAGTATCACTGGTCACACTGTCCAATTAGGTTAACTAGCGGGCTTCTCAGGCACTCCTCCCCATCTCCGTCAGGTAGGGAGATGGGCTGTGGTGGTAGATGCTGGGCCTGCACACCGCTGAGGATGGCAGCTTGGCGGCTCAATTCCTGTGAGTGAATAAACCACGGAGGGACAAGAAAGGAGCCTCCCTCAATTGCCTACCAGCATTCAGGCATCCCGCGGGTAAAGATAACAGCTGACAGGGAGTGGGAGTGTGACTCCGTTGGCTGTGGAGAAAACTGGGGAAGGGCAAAGTCCGGCTGAGCAGAGCAGGGGAGAGGTAGGACAAGGGAGAGAGAGTTCAGAGGAATATCCAGTCTCTTCATCCTAGGGCACGCAGGGAGGAACAGAGAAGCGAGCAACGTGGGCTGCATGGCTTTCAGGGGAGGAAAGGGCCCTGATTCCCTTCATCTGGGAAGAGTTTAAAAGAGATGCAAACTGAGTGTGGCATCTGCTGGGAACAAATGTGAGTTTATCTTTTGTTGACTTTAATTATCTGCGTTCCTGGCATCCTCCCAACTGGGTTGATTTACTGCTGTTCCTTTATATCTGGAATTCCTTCTCTTGCCCTGCAGGATTAATGACCTCATCATGCCTTGATTGGACTTATAGTTAAAGTTTTTGTTGACAACTTTTTGGACTTGAATCTCTGCAGCCAAAGGCTGTTCCTGGGAGAGTTTTTTCTCCAGCCCAGAAGGGGCAAAGTTGGAGCTAATAAAGGGACTCCTACTTATTATTTGACTGTATTGCTTTTGTGCCACGCCCCGGGTCATCACACAGGCAGCCACCTCGGTGATCCCTGGCTGACAGTGCCACATGCTAAATAAAATAAATAACCTAGGGAGATGACCTTGGTTACCACAAGAAAGCTCTGTGTTGCATCTAAGGAGACATTCCAACCTCCTCCCCCCATCATGTACTGTGTGGCAACGATGAACAAGAAAATGGCTTCTGCCAGGTTCAGTTCAATGTTGATATTCCCTACAATGACCACTATGTGAAATGAGTTAGGCTAAGAGAGAATGACTGGTCCAAGATCACCCAACTGGCCTTCATGGACAAGGTGAGACTAGAATTCAGAATATTCTGATGACTGGCCCAAAGTCATCTAGTTGGCTTTCATGCCTAAGGCAGGACTAGAACTCTTCATATAGTATATAACCAGAACTCTCTTCATTCTCTAACTTCTCAATTTTACAACCAAATTAGAATGTTCTACATAACTGATGCTTTATCTCTGAACAGCATATAAATGTAGACATCCTACTTGACTTAGTCATGATAATTGACATGTATTATACAGCTTGAAAACCTTTACACTGAGAAGCTCCACGCCCACAACAAGCACCAAGATCCCAACATTTCAACTTGAGCTATGCTTATTCTCCACTACAGCTACCATATATGGGCATCCAAGACTTCAAATAACATGCAAGTGGAGAAATCTGAGTATAGGCGAAGAATATTTCTTCTTATGTGAATACCTAACAGAGCAACATACCTTGCCTTTCAACGTAAGACATCAAGAAAATAGCAGGATGGAAAATAACATCATAGCAAGAAAAGGACAAGACTAGATAGCCTGCAAATAAATCTCCTTCCCTTCCAAAAATGGAAGAATGGTGCAAAAACATACCTGCCAAGTCATCCAGGTCACAGTTGCATCAAAAGTGGTGTTTATTTTTGAAAAGGCAACTGGACTAAAAAAATTTTTGAAGAAGATGTTTCCGTTGGTTGTTCCAAGAAGATTCCATGTCTTTGATTCTGCTGACGCCAAGTAATCATAATGGTTCTCAGAGAGTGTTGTCTTCAAAGAAAACAACTTTCCATTCCCCCAACCACCATCCTGTCAGAACTTATCATTCCCTCCTGCCCCAATTAACCTCAACTGTCAATAACTGTCCTTCCATCTCCCACACCATCCAATACAACTGATGAACCTGCCAGGATAGGAAGCAAAACATCATCGTCTTCTTCCTCCTCAAAAAAATCAGTCCAGTTGCCTTTTCAAAAAGGTAAATTTAAACTTTTTAAAATTAAAATTAAAAATTAAAATTAAATTTTTTTGATATCCTTGCAGACAATTCTTTAACTGCTCTTTTAAAATATCAAAAGCTGTAGCTGAAAAAGAATTGAAAATGAGCAGACAACATTAAATGTGTCTTTCACCTCAGGCTATTTTAATTCCATTTAGTTCTCCACAATTATATAAAGTAACAAACAATAATACAACTATAGAATCAATGGGGAAGTTCGTTTGTGTATAAAATAATAAAACATGAAAGCTAAAAAACTCAGCACAATCTTTAGAGGAACAAGGACCGAGTAAATTTTGCTGAACACATGAGAAATATCACAAAGTACAAGTGCACAAAAATATTGGAATGCATAAAATATTAAACTACTCAATAGGTAAAGGAAGGCATTGTAAAAAATACAGATTTGCAAAAAAATTAAAACCACGAGGAATTGAGGGGGGCAGTACTAGGAATACACAGACAGCATCAAAAACATCGGTTAGAGAGGAAAATATATATTTTTTCCAGTTGGAGACTGTTTCTCTGTTTTACGTCTTTGCTTTCTTGGCATCTTTTTTTCCAGAGTTTTCTGTAGCAGCTTCAGCTTTTCTTTTTTGAGACTAAAGGGGGAAAAAAAGAAAATGTCATTTTCATTAATCACATGGTATTTTAGAAACGTAATGAAATCGAATAGGCCACTATGTTGCCAGCTGAAGGTAACAAAGAACTACCTTTCATCCATCCATATATAAACAGGGCCTTTGAAAAGACACACAGTGCTGAGAGAAAATTTGCAAACCTTTTAAAACTAGGTGGAATCTTGCAAAACTGTCTGTGACCTCCGATGTGGTCAGAACTTCAAATGAGTTCTACTAATACATAGCGATTTGAGTTAAACAGACACACACCTGAAACAAACTGGTATGTCATGTTTTTATTAAACTCATTAATCAAATTCAGTGACTTTGCTGAGAAAACTGAGAATCTATCCCCCCCTCCCCCCAAAAAATAAGCTTTTTAAAAGAGGGAAGCTGAGTCAGATGTTCCAGTCAATTAAACAATAACCCTGCCTGACTTTGAAGAGCTATGAACCTATAACGTTAGTTGTCATGACTGGAGGCTGCCTTTCATAACAGAGGCATAGAATATGGATCATGATATCAGGCCCAGTAGGTATACTAACCAGGAAATCAACTCCACAGGAAGGCTAAAATGTCTTTTTTTGAGATTGGCTCAAAAAACAGCATCTTAGATGGTGCAGTGGTTAGAATGCAGAATTGCAGACTAATTCTGCCAAGTGCCCGGCAGGTTCGATCCTGACTGGCTCAAGGTTGAGTCTGCTAACTGCCGATTGCCAGCAATTTGATTCTCATTGGCTCAAGATTGATTTACCTTCCCATCCTTCCGAGGTGGGTAAAATGAGGACCCAGATTGTTGAGGGCAATAGGCTGGCTCTATAAACCACTCAGAGAGGGCTGCAAAGCACTGTGGAACAATATATAAGTCTAAGTGCTATTGCTATATAAGAATCACAGGAGTGCAATGGTTAGAATGCAGTATTGCAGACTAATTCTGCCAATGGCCAGCAGTTCGATCCTGACCAGCTCAGGACTGACCCATCCTTCCAGCCTTCCAAGGTGGGTAAAATGAGGACCCAGATTGTTGGGGGCAATAGGCTGATTCTGTAGAGAGGGCTGTAAAGCACTCTGAAGTGATATGCAAATCTAAATGCTATTGCTATACTGCTATCTTAGAAGTCTGATTGTGTTGACCCTCCCCCTACCCTTCTTATACTCGGTGGAAATGTATCAAGGAGAGAAGTAACCTAAAATTAAGGAGAAACTTCCTAATAGTGAGAACAATTAACCAGTGGAACAGCTTCAGAAGTTGTAAGTACTTCATCACTGGAGGATTTTTAAGAAAAGACTGGACAGCCCACTTCTCAGCCTGAGCAGGGAGTTGGGACTATTAGAAGATCTCCAAGGTCTTTTCCTTTCTGTATCTAATTGTAACTAATCAATATGCCTTTTTCCAATAGAAAATGGTAAACGATGCGTTTGGGCCACTGTTTAACCAGAATCATTTTATCTACTCAATGAAGCTCTAAACACATTACAGTAAGATTGTGGATAGTCTCAAAAGGTTCCCCAACTTTCTCTCACCCCTGCAGTTCTAGGAGTCAGTCTTAACTTTATAAAGACTCCAATTCGTGGATTCTGTTGCAACGGTGTATTTAAAGATTTCGAATTCATTCACAACTGCAACTCATCACATTTTAACCAGTACATTCTATGCAAACTATCCAAGAAATTAACTCATAAAACCCCTCAGAGCCTATGATCCTTATCCCTTAGAGATTTCTCCTTTATGAATTCTTACTCATTTTTTTTCCTAACAAAAGAAATTTGAGTTTCAGATACTAGTATCTTTAATGTGAATCTCCCCCACTAGTAGAAGAGTCAAAATGCAATGGCCTTGCACATTCTCTCAGGAGTCCCTGAACACCCACTACTGGAAAAGACATAACTTATAATCTAATATTTGGAAAGCCAACAATTCTCTACTTTAAAAAAAAGAGATCTTGGCAGCTGTTTTGTTTATTTTTCTCCTTTCTTTCATTCTAGAAGGATACTTTTTTTTCCTCCAGCTGCAAGATTTTCCCTTATTCGCCAATGATTTTTGAATTGTTATTGAGCTATACTGGTTTATGTTTTTTGACTGAATTTGAACATTTATTTTCATTTCTGTTTCAAAGCTTCTTCACCGAAGGAAATGTAACACATTTTAAATGTAAAAAATAAATAAATGCGACGAGAAGATATTCATGAATTACCACTGGTGTCTTGGTTCCCCGCTTCTTCTTTTCAGCTTTCTCTTTTTCCTCAATTTCCATATTTTCCTTTTCAATGAGTGATATGAGTGTATTACACCGTCTCTGGAGTTCCTGTGTAAGATCAAAAGGAAACATCAAGTTCTGCAGCACTTTAACCAAAGGAAGCTGAGTAGGAACATTAAAAGGCAAGAGGACCAGACTAGAAGGCGCGGATAATTCATGCACACTGAAAGGCTGAAACAAAGCCAAGAAATCTTATTAAAATGTGCTTCATGCTGGCAACGTAGCTTTTATGTTTGTTGACTTTAGCAGCAGGACACACTCTAAAGTAGTTATAATCCAAAGGATTGAAGAGGAGGTGGGCCAAAGCCCTCATTATGCCCTATGAGATTGTGGAATAACTACTTTAAGGGTAGAACTGAACTGCACTTTGAATCCAATTCCAGAAAAGCCCTCTGGGGTACACAAGAGTGTGAACATGATACCAAACTGCATCTCTGTATGTAGAGCCACACCATTCCCTGGGATTGTGCAGCAGTTCCAAAAGGCAGCCATTAAGACCCCAGGAAAAGATACAGCTGCAAACAGAATCCTAAGCACTCTGCAATCCTTTAGGGTAGATTTTCTGGAAACAACTGGCCACTTTAAGATAAACACAACTTCAATCTAAAGTAGGTTTGGCGAGATTTGCTTTGTCATATACAAAGGTGCGTAAGAGAATCTTTCTCAAGAAAAATTCTTTGCTTTTCTTACATTGCCCTATTTTGCTTTCCAGTCTGATTTTTCATAGAACTGTACATTCCCTAAAACCATAAACAGCAAAGAATCAAGAGCCCTTCTTTATCTGTTTGTTTTATTCTCCATAGCACCTGAAGGCAGGACAGGGTGAAGCTCATCAGAGGGAGATCCAACCTGGAAAAAGGAGGAATTTCTTGATAGTGAGAAAAATTAACCAAGGGAACAGCTTGATTCCCGGAGTTGTAGGTGCTCCATCACCGGATGTTTTCAAGAAAAGATGGGACAACCATTTGTCCAAGATAGCATAAGACTTCTTCTTTGGGCAGGGGGTTGGAGTAGATGACCTCCCAGGTCCCTTCCAGCCCTGTGATTCTATGATAGCAAGAGCACTTAGACTTACATACTGCTTCACAGTGCTCTACGGCCCCTTCTAAGCTGTTTACAGTCAGCATTTTGCCCCCAACAACCTCATTTTACCAACCTCAGAAGGATGGAAGGCTGAGTCCACCTTGAGCCGGTCAGGATCGAGCTGCTGAACTGCTGGCAGCTGACAGTCAGTAGAAGTAGCCTGCAGTACTGCATTCTAACCACTACGCCACCACGGCTCTTGGTTCTGAAAGAGTTCTCTAAATTGGGTAGCACAGGCATAATTCTTAAAACCATGCACTGGACATAGAAATTCCTTGACAAAGAGCCTCTCACTTCTCCTATGACCACAGCTCATCTTCTTCTGTATTGCCAGTTCTGCAGGAATATTTGCCACCAGTTGATTATTGCTCTTGTTTTTAAATTTATGTGGCACTCTGATAAGTTTTAGCTGCATGACTGTTAAAACAATCACGATAAATTCATTTATTATGTGTAAGCTTCGCCCACAAATGGTTGCCAATAGTTCTTGTTAGAGGATAGTTTTGTGCTGCTTGTTTTATTCAACTTTTATTGGCCAATAATCAAAATAAATAAAGTTTCGGTCTGTCTGACCCCCTCACTTCATCCCTTTTGCCATCTTTTATCCTTCTATTTTATTGATTTTACTGTAACTTGATTGTTAGGAGCCACAAGTGAAACAAATTATTTATTATACATAGAAAAATATGAGGCCCCAGCTGCCAGTTCTTTAGCTTGTGTGGGCCTTCATATGCATGAATTTCTTTTCAAGGACTGTACCATTGTAGTGTATGTGAGGATCCAAGCAGGATCCATTTATAATTGACAGATGGAAATGTTGTCAAAAAATATTTTGAAAAGTATTTTTAGCTGACCATTCCATACACTTCACAACCAGGAAGGGAGAAGATGAGTTGGTCCAATTAACTGCAGCAGTGTTTTCTTCACTGAAACATCCCTTTCTAAGCCTCACAACCATACAATAAAATTTCCGGTACTCTCTGCTAATCAACCATTTTATATAGAGAAGCAGATTGTGTTATTTAAAATACGTCTACAATTTGGATACGTGAGCGCTATAAACACCGCTCGTGATTTTAACACCAAACACATCAATCTCATTATAAATCTTTTTTGGCTTGGAATATGGTCTCAATATGCTTAATTATGATAGCAAATAATATTTCACTGAAGTGATGCTCTCATTTGAGGGCAACAAAAGCCATTCAAAAAATGAAATTACTCCTCCATAAGACCCACAAGCTACATAATAGAAGGAAAGGGGTAAAAGTCCTGCCATCTCCAGGTATCCTACCAAAACTACACTGCCTAGCATTTAAGTTCTCTGTGAATAAGCCTCTACTAAGAGTTGTTAAATTTGGGGCTTGTATTCACTATAAGACGAATTGTCCCAAAATTAAGATCAGAATGAAACAAGACCAAGTGTGTTAAAAAACAGCTACCCTTCTTCTCATGGGGTATCATTTTGACACAAAAAAGGCCACAGGAAAGAAAAACAATTTGTCCCCTCTCAAAACTGTCTGGAATGAAAACAGTCCCCAGATTCCCAAAGAATTTCTGTTATCTGAGTTTCTTCCAGTTTTTTATGCGCAACCCAAAAACAATTCAAAGTATTTTTTAGATTATTTAAAAATGTTCCCTAGTTAGGGAGGAATGCACAATACCAGCTGTTTACCTTCCCACTCATTTAACATACTACACTGGGAATTGTTTCCTTGTTCAAATATGGCAATAGCAGAAGACCGGTGAGATTATGACTTCCTTAGGTTGCAAACCAACCTCAAAACTGAATCATGAAAATAAAAATACCTTGAGTATTTTGGAAGTATTCCAAGCCCATGTGAGTATGAAACATATTTACTCTGAATTCTTTCAAAATTTGAAGATTTTCCAAGAGCCCCTTCCTTCTCATATTTCCACACTAACGCGAGCATTGTTTGGCCAGGGATGCATAAGGGCAATGGAGACATAAGGATTTACTGGAAGTTATCAGTGCCATTCAGACCATCATTGTAATAGGAATATTAGATCAATAAATATTGGCTGGTACTTCTGCCAAGCTACATCCCCTGCTTTGGAAAATGTATTTATGGGAGGCACTGAGCACAATACCAACTCTGCAAATTAGCAGAGAAACATTAGCAGTATTTTGCTGTAGTATCGACTTTAGACCTGAATTTAGATATTATTTGTGACTATGCTAGCTCTTCACACGTACAAGGCACATCAAGTGTTTTGCTTCCTTATCTGCATTCCATGCTGCCCCAAATTCTAAAGATCATACTCGCATCCCCTATAAGAACAGAGAGCTGTGCTTGTTCACAAGGGCCCTTTATTATCAGCGCTATGAGCTTTTAATTATTCCATGAAACTTC
>JANHFN010005530.1:62897-74451 GCA_032468175.1 Toxicocalamus goodenoughensis
TGCAGAGGCACAGAGTTTTTGCTGGCAGAGGCAGAGAGGGCTGGTCCTTTATTGTTTCCAAGGTGGCCCCCACGGGCCAGATCTAAGCATCTCGGCACATGGGCCTTGAGTTTGACACCCCTGTTCTATAACATGCATCCTCCAGATGTCATGGATCCAATATGGTTGGGAAGTCAAGGAACTGCAGCACCCACACATCTGGAGAAGACATATGGAGAAGGCTTATCTAAACTAGTGTCTTATCATTATACCTTGTGTCAACAAATTCCTGGTATGCCAAGGAATAACTTAATGGTATACCAAGAGCTTACGCTACCTGTCCTGAATTCTCCACCAGTGCATGTTAAGAAAGTGGAAATAAACCCCTTTACCCACTTTCTTCAAGTCCTCTCTCTAACCATTTATCCTTGCTAATTTTATAGGCTTTTAACTATGTTGTTCCAACTTCTTGGGCATGTTAGTTAACACCTTTTGTTCTTCAACATCTGCCTTACCCAATAACTTGTGTGTGTGTGTTTATGACAAAAAAGGGGGGTGGGGGAATTGTAACTGTATGCAGAAGACACCAAGATGTGGAAAGCTGAAGCAGCTAATTATAGAAAATGAGATATTCTTTTACATAAGCTAGAGAGTAGCATATATTTGCTTAGTATTGGTCGCTTATGGAAGCATTGGGATTTGCCATTAAATCTGAATATTCCCCAAAGGAACTCACATTTGTTGTGTCTGGTTCATTTTATGCTAAAGAAAATAGTTCTAGAAATTCATGCTGAGGTTCAGAAGTGATACACTGCAGAGACAATTTAGCAATGATATCCTCTGCAATTAAAATTTAATACGTCATTTCATTTTATCAGCCCAAAGTCAAACAATTGTACATTTGTTTTTGCAAGGAAAATTTCTCTTCACTTCAGGTAGAATTTAAGAACAAAATCAACGTAAAGCACAGGTAGATTGTTTAAAATGATCCCGATATCTCCAATGGAGTTTTACAAATATTCCAGTGTGGACATTATCTAGACAGTAACCCCAAAGAGCGACTATTCATCTAAACAAATCACAGGTATCTTGGCATTACAACAGGCAAATTTCTTTTAATTTTCAGTGTCATAAAACAGACGCCAATTCTAGTCCTTTACTAGTTCCAGGATTATGTCTATGGAGATTCTCAGTCACCCAGGTCATGATTGTCCCAAAGGTGCTTTTTCAAAAGGCAACTGGACTCTCTTTGTCTCTAACCAAGAGACAAGGTACTTTGAAAAAGCATCCTTAGGATGCCAGTGTTAATTTATGTCAGTTCCTGATATAGTTTCTGCACAGATTACAAAAAGGGTGTTGAGATTTGGAAAAAGTGCAGAGAAGAACAACTAAGATAATTAAAGGCCTGGGGACTAAGAAGAATGAAGAATGGCTGCAGCATTTGGGTTTGGCTAGTCTAGAGAAAGGAGGGACTAGGGGTGACATGATAGCAGTATTCCAGTATTTGAGGGGGTCAACCTATTTTCCAAAGCCCTGAAGGCAGGACAAAAAACAATGGATGGAAACTAATCAAGAAGCAACCTAGGATTAAGGAGAATTTTCTTAACAGTGAGAAGAATCAACCAGTGGAATGCCTTGCCTTCAGAAGTTGTGGGTGCTTCATCATTGAAGGTTTTTAGGAAGAGACTGGATAGCCATTTGTTTGAAGTGGTATTGGGTTTACTGCTTTAGCAGGGGGTTGGACTAGAAGACCTCCAAGGTCCCTTCCGTCTCTATTCTGACTCTTCTGAAATCTGGACATCACATATTCTTAGATGGGGAATGCATTGCCATACAGATATGACAATGTGGCACTAGAGCAAAACAGCTCAAGAGAAGCAGATTTTTCATATTTTTTCCCATTGTTCAAAATAAGTTGTAGTTAACTATTTCAAAATAAAAATAGCATAACACGATCAGATCTGTAAAACCAAAAGGAGTTAAAAAGCCAAAGAAAAGACATGCACACATAAAACCAAGACTGCATCAGCAGACCCTTTCTTACCATGGCAGTTCTGGACTTAATAAACCAATCAAATCTGAACTGGGGTGCGTTGCGCACACACTGTCTTAGCTCTTCATAAACGTTTTCTTTATCAAATCCCATTTTATGCAACATGCATATCAAGAACCGATCTTCTTCTTCTGTGTAATTTTTGCCTTTGTTGGTTCCGTACTGAATTCGCAGCTGATGGAAAGGGGCTTTATACCTTGCAATCTAAAAATTATAAAAAGATATAATATATATATATATAAATATAAACATATATGCATGTATCAGATTTCTTCTGCTAGGCATTTCCGTCAGCATCTCATTCAATAGCTATGTGCTTTTATTTCAACGGCAGGAAATTCATTGTAATTACACCAAGGTCAAAACAAAAAAATCATTTCCGCTCAAAATGTATTTGGTAGTTCTAAGTATTAAGGTCTTAATACTGGTGATGTAACACCAGAATAGCATAATGCTTATCCTGGGACAAATTATCCTGTTTTGGAGACATGATGTGAAGACTTGGAAATGGCTCTGATGCTGAAGAAAGTAGAAGAAAAAAGTAAGAGTGGCTTTTAACAAAGAAAAGAAAGGGTGAATATTCATTCTCCAAGCTTGTGAGTTGTTTTCTGAATTTTTCATTATGAGGCTAGGTAACATCTTCAACAGAATTTAGGAGATGCTTCGGGGGGGGGGATGTCAAGTGGGAGTCCTGTGATGGGGAGGTTACATCAGGTGAGGGTCATTGGGAGGTGAACTGCTTGTGGGGCTTGCGTGGATTGATTGAGGGTCAGTGCTGTCTCTAGTTAGCTTTGTGGTTCATTGGAATTTTGAGGGGTTCGTAGGCTCCTACAACCAGCCTACAAACCCTTCAGAACCTAAATCAACCACACAGCTAACCAGAGACAGCACTGACCCTCAACCAATCTATGCAAGCCCCCCCACCAGTTCACCTCCCAATGACCCTCACCTGATGTAACCTCCCCATCACAGGACTCCTACTTGACACACACATACCTGAAGCCGTTATAAACAGAAGAACATTGATATTCCCTATATTCTGCTGAAGGTGTTACCTAGCCTGGTAATGAAACATTCGGAAACCAACCCACAAGCTTGGAGAATGAACCTTCACCGTCATCCTATACCCAAGATACAGATATTCACCATTATTACAAAGAAAGGAAAGAATCATTGGGAGTTGGGTTGCGTACATTTACACAATAATAATGTGGATGGATTCAGTTACAGTGGCTGCACTGTTGGAAAATTTGAAATACCAGATTAAGGACAGATGTTAGAGAGAAAAAGTATCTATGTGGTTGCTAAGTGTCTAACACAAACTTGATGTAAATTAATATATATTGGGGCATTTTAATTCTTACAGCTTTATAAATACATACACAAAGGTTAAATTTGCCTACTTCTAAATTGGTTACGGAAGTTTTGAAATGAAAAATTAGGAAAGGACAGAGAATAATTTTGTCAGCTGGGGGAAATCACCACCTGCTGGTTTTTGAAGGAGAAGATTAATTAGGATAATATTAATGGACAGGTTTACTTTGACATCCAGTGCTTTTTTGATGCTAATCCTCCTCTGTATTCTGGCTTCTCCTCTTTCAATCTGAGCCATGATCCTCTCAATGTCCTGGAGTTCATTGCAACGTTCCCAAAATACAGCTGAAATTACAATAATAATAATACTCTTACATGTTCCATAATAAAAGGAATATTACTTCAAAGCAATTAAAGCATCGAGTTCCTTAAGCTGAGCTAAATGAAATTACAGCGTAGAAAAATGTTTTAAATATTCTGAAAAGTTATATTTCATGCCATTAACCTTTTTTATGCCAATGCTCTCAGATCTTTCAGAAATTCAAAACAAGAAAGAAAATACGTATCTGACTGAATTTTATAAGTAGGTGATGCAATCCAAATTTCCTACAAATTTTTTCAGACATTTCTTCAAAGAGGGCATTATAAGCTGGAGGGAAAATGTAACTTTAAAATAAGCAATTAAGTTTAAATCTGATTAGGTGTTATTCAAGGGAGGGTGGAAGAGGAACAGAAAAAAGAGGTACAGACTAAAGCCAACAGGCCTTTCCATCTTATCTTCTCTGCTACAAAATGCAGTTTCCCACATTTCAAGTTGACTCTATGCTGTAAAAACATAAACCATGCCCCATCGGGTCGAGTTGTCTATTCTCCCAATGGCCAACCAACTGTGCAAGAAGCCCATTAGTTTCCCAGGAGACAGTCTTCAGGGGCAGATCCGGTGCCATCCAGGCAATTAGCCAGTGATCCCCTGAATCCTCCTGAATCAGTGAACCCCCCCTTTTTTTTAAAGCTGGTCAAGCTGACAGCCAGCACTATATTTTATGATAGTGAATTCCAAAGTATTGTGTAAAATATTGTGTCCCAATTTTTCCAGTATTCAGTTTTATAGGGTGAACCTGCTAGTTCCTCTAAATGCCTCAAAGAGGGTTATAACTTCTTCTGAGTTTTCGGTGTCGGTGTCGAACAATTGCAAATGGAACATTTCAAAAGATGCCATCAAAGCAACTTGTACAAAAGACAGACTTTTATCCATTTTTGTATTAAACTCTTAGGGATCCAGGGACTGTGGTAAAGGCTAAACTTTTGTTCAGTCTTGCCAATATCATCACAAAAACCTATTATGTCAACATTGTACATGATGTAACAACCAGAAATGCTTTCTTTCTTTACGAGAGCATCTAACTAAGCATAACACAGGCTTGGGTGTTTTGTTTTTAAATCATAACTGAAAACTACAAGATTAAACGATATCTTAAAATATTATAGGAGTTCAGAGGTTGCTAGAGCATAGCAACTTCTTCCATTTTCTTCTTTTAATCTCCATCATTCTCACATTATAATTATTGAAACAATGCACCATTCCAAGTGCCACAGGTATTAGCAATGAAACAACCTTTTTTCTCCCTAATTTCAATCTGGGCATATACACATGTAAGTCTTGAAACTAGAATTTGTAGCTTTGGAACTGGAAGGGTGGTTTGGGCCAATTACTCTCCATTTAAGAAGCAACTATTCTTTATTTTCTCAAATATATGTATCAGCTGTGCCTGATACTGCTCTGGAAACAATGTGGCTTCAGTACCCAACTCTACATATGAAGGCCCTTATATGTGTGAAAATAGAGGGCACAGGATGACCTCAAATGATAGCATCGGGAGTGGAGTGTAGAAGGGAGAAGAGGCTGTTAAGTGAGAACTCTTAAGGATGGGAAACAGGGGTGGGATACAACAGGGTTAACAACCGGTTCGGGATTTACGAGCTTCCCTGCAGGCTGGGAGCCGCGTGCCTGTAAATCATCCACAGCAGCTGCCTGCCGAGAAGCAGCCTTTGAAACAGCCCTCTTTTCCTGCTTTTCTAACTGCAGCTGTGCCTCGTTTGGCAGCTGAAGTTGAAAAATCAGGAAATAAAGATCAGGTAAGAGCCCTGCTGGGTGGACGGGCAAAAACATCAGCAGACATAGAACCAGTTCTATGTCTGCTGCTCTTCAGAGCTACCGGTTCTACAGAGGGGGACAGAACCGGTAGAAACCCACCCCTGGCCCAACCTCGTATTTGGTTGTAGAATATTCCACAGGGAGTGTCCACAGCAGAAAAAGGCTCTTCTCCTGACTGCCAGCCAAAATTCTTCAGACAGGATCTGAAGTAGGCAGTGGCGAATTAAGGCTCACTTGTGCCCTAAGCACTGACAAATCTTGGTACCCTCCTCTTTTGTACATACTGTACAAGCAAAGACATATTCTCAACTTTGTGGTGCACCTTTTGGGCCTGGTGCCCTAAGCACGTGCTTAATCTGCTTAATGGTTAATACACCACTGGAAGTAGGCTTCTTCTGCAGGAGCAAGTGAAATAGGCTAATCTATTAAAGAATATGAAGTATTTTAACATTTTTATAGCATTCAATATGTAGTAATGTAGCCTGCTGAAGTGAATATCTTTTGATTTTCTTTATAATGGGGAAGGAATGAGCATGTAATCTGAATAGGAATGGTGTGAATAAATAGTGGTAATAAATAAGAATAATTCCAGTTAGCAAAATAGTGATAGATTAAAAAAACAGAGAAGGGCAGCTCTTGTATGATAGTTTAAAATGCTGCTGATGGAATTCTTTCCTTAATGTTATAACTAATGTAATACAAAATATATATTTTCATGTATGAATACTTTTATAATGTAATATAATAATGTAATATAATATATGCTTTCCAATAGGTCTCAAGAAGTTTGTTAATGAGCCAAAGTTTGAATTCAGTCTTGGTAAGGCAAAGTGTTCAATGTATGTTAATATTTCTAAAACTTCTTTTTATTTTAGAAAGTCTGAAAATGAAATGGTATTTCTGAAATAATTTGTAACGCATCTTGAATTATTTTTTATGAGATCATAGAT
Source organism: Toxicocalamus goodenoughensis (assembly GCA_032468175.1). NCBI lineage: Eukaryota > Metazoa > Chordata > Lepidosauria > Squamata > Elapidae > Toxicocalamus > Toxicocalamus goodenoughensis. Next base: position 69,349 of record JANHFN010005530.1, read on the forward strand.
ATAGTTTCTGTCCATAGGTGTATATTTTTTATCAGTAGAAGATAAAGTGACACTCTTTTTTATTATAGTTTCCTTCTCTATAAAGAGAAATAATGTAGTATTAACCTGCTTTCCTGCCTGCCTTTCTTCCTTTACATTGAAGATCAGGTAGAAGAAATAAATCATCACAGTAGGTGGGACATTTTAGTTTATTTTTCCCATTTGAGTGGCTTCTAAGAGGAGGCAATTATCAATGACAAAGCATCCCACCATCAGAAAATGCTTTCACAACACAAACATTTGTGTTGTACTTCAAATGTATTAGATGTTTTTTTCTTCATTTTTTTCTATTAATAAGCTATGCCCTGGTTTTGACAAATGTCTTTGTTTTTCTGCTGAATAATAATATCCTGAACCAGTTAAAGAAAGAGCTCCTATAGAAATAGACCTTCTTTATCAGAGAAATATGAAATTATTTCCCCCCCCAAATAATCCTTGTGTGTGGCAGGGGATCTTACAGTTGCTAGAAAGAACAGAAGATACTTAGATGCTGATAGCCAATGTGGTAAAATGGTTATGATGTTATGATCCATGCTCAAATTCCCAGTCAGTCATAAAAGCTCTCTGGTAGGATTGGGACAGTTGTTATCTGTCATTCAACAGAATTATTCTTTGGAGAAATTAGTCTTGTACTTCACTTACATATAGACACATACCAAATAAAAATAATAAATACTAGAACAAAGGCCAAGGAGATATGTAAAGGGTTGTACATGTCGCTGTTGCAAAGGATAATCCCTTTAAAGATTAGCTCTTGCTTAAACAAAGTGTTTGGCTTTTTCAGAGGCCTAAATAGGGTTTTTTCTATTATCATTTTCCCATGACCTCCACTCTTGTTTTTCTAATTCTCTTTCCCAAAGCAATCTTTCCTGTCACTTTCAAATATTGTTTTGCTTTTTTCTGGTGGAAGAAAACGGGTGTGCATATCAGTGGTGGTATTCAATTTTTTTTACTACCAGTTCTGTGGGCATGGCTTGTTGGGCGTGACAGGGGAAAGATACTGTAAAATCCCCATTTCCATCCCACTCCAGGGGAAGGATACTGTAAAATCCCCATTACCTTCCCACCCCACTAATCTGCTTTCCAGCTCCGTTCTCCTGTGCCGGCAACAAAAGAAGACCCAGCCAATAGCTGGGACTCTGATCAGCTGGGACTCAGGAGGCAGTAAATAGATGTGGGCAAGCCCAACCAGAGGTGGTATTTACCGGTTCTCCGAACTACTCAAAATTTCTCCAGAACCTGTCAGAACTGGCTGAATACCATCTCTGGTATGTACTTAGGAGTATTTGCAAGATTTTGTATTTGAGAGGAGTTTATTCATGAGACAAAGAATGATCGGTGTATAAAGATAGGACATCAATTAATTTTATAAAAGGGACACTTAATTTTACAGATAATAGCAGTTGTTACTATTAAGGTTAAGTAATTGAATTAACCTTTTTTACTTTTGGGTTTTGGTTGGGTTTTTTGGTTTTTTTGGTTTTTTTGGGTGAGTGGGTAGTGTTGGTCCTGCCCTTGCCTTTTTTCTTTCTGATAGATATATATACCACACGGTTATATATATCATTCACATGAAACATTGGTAAAGTTGGGTGAAGTATAAGGTTTGTTCCAACTGGAATTCACAGTTTTGGATAACAAAGCTCATGTTGTTAAACTATATGTATTAAGTTAAAAAAATATGGATATCCAAACTTGTAAATTTATTTAAGAATTGAGTGGATTCTGCTGAGATTTAACCCTTTTTTAAGAAGCACAGTTTAAATTATTCTTTTACATAATAATATATTGTTTTATTATTATCGCTTGAGTTTCACAAAAAAAACAACCCTGTGCATTTCTAACTAAAATAAAGTATAGACAACAAGGAAGAAGAAGCTATATATTTTGAGGGTAAGAAGTATGAAAACATTTTAAATTTAAGTGCATTTATACATTCAGTTATTTAAGATCAGGTGGTTTTCTGAACACCCTGTCATGTTCCATTATTTGTCAATTTTATTTTGTATGCTTTTAGTAATGAAATTTTAGTTAAGTTTCGCAACATTGAAGACGTTGAATATACTTCTTTGTTAGTTTGTGCTGTGGATGCAATCTATTTTTATGACTTATGTTCCAACAGGATATTAGGTTGATAGCTAAAATCCAGTATGGTTGCAATGGTTAAGGCATCAGTCTACTCCTGCCTTAGATGCAAAGCCAGCTGGATGATTTTGGATTAGTCACTTCTTTCAGCCCTAGGGAGGTGGAAAAATAAAAAACAACTGAACATTAGGAATATTGGTATAAAGAAGCTGATCTCTTACTATTAGAAGCATGTCTGATTTTTTTTCTCTTATGACATCTGATCAGGTATTTCAAAAGTATTATTATATCTTTATAATATAATTATATAATATATAGATATATAATAACATATAGCTATAATTATAATATAATTATATCTATATTCTTTCTCTTTCCTTTGTAGGATTTTTTTTTCCTGGTAGCCTTCTCTTTCAATTTCTCTTAATCATTTCAGAATTCTGTGCCTGGTATCAGAAAGACTACTTGAGCTGCAGTCTGGGAAAAGGAGAATAAAGTGGAACAGTTATTCCACATTACAATCCTCTCCAGGCCACCTAAAATTTCATTTAGCTTCGGAACTTTTATCCTAAGTAAAAAAACTTGAGTACAATAGAAATAAAATGATTTGAATATTGTTGAATCCAAAAACAATTGGGTTGAGTTTCCTGCATAATATTTGTTATGATTATCATAAGAATAAATATATGCAACTTGCATACAAAATATTGTATCCAGGATAATAAGTTTCACAATCAGAATATCTTTTGAAGTACAATATATAATTATTATGCAGAAATAAAAATCAACATTGTGGTCTGACGATAAAATTGTGGTCACTAGTCTGGTATGAACAATTCAAATGTTTCTTAATCTTTAAAAGGGAGTGAAGCAGATTATGGGATGTTATACAAAATGACTGAAGAAAATAAACCTTTTCTGAATGTGACATTAAAGATTCACCTATGTTGTTGATTGCAGAATATGATTATTTTGCAATTTTTATCAGTCTTATGAAATGCTTTTTATCTGACATTCTAGGTTATTTAGGTAAGAAGCTTTGAGCTATCCTTACTACAAGCAGAAGGAAATTGCTGAAACTTCAGAGAATGGGTCAAAATGTAAACATTTAAAAAACTGAACCATGTTTAATATAATATATGTTCAGATTTAGAAAAACCACATCTTAGTATTAGGCTCCTGGAAAGTTTATTTATTCATAGATTTGTACTTGAGGAAAACTATAGTAGTTCTGACTATAGGTGTTTGAGATCACTAGAAAAAATATATTTAGAATGAAAACCTATTATCAAACAGCAGTTGTCAAATCTTTATATTACTTGTTTAATTTTCCTGTTTGTTAGCAGTCTGTTTGAATGTGCTTGACATTACATAGAAGTGGCAAAATGATGATGGAAACTATTTTGGCAAAGACAATTTGTAATAATCGTATAATTTCCTCATTTGTCTTGTGATGTATTTAAACAGGCTTATGTAATTTCTAGTCCTGAAATATTGGAGGGCCATCCATGAAATTCTCTTATCTGGATAGAAAATCTTAATGTTCAGCAAGCAGCTAATTTTAGCTATGTAGTTTTGCACTACTTTAAACTTTATCCATTGTACAGAATGGAAAGTAATTTAAAGTATCATTGCTACATGGGAAAAGTAGCAATTTTAAGGGTCACTGCTGAGAAGGGACAAGCTAATCACCCGTCCTTCCATTAAAACTTTAATATTATTGCTTTTATTTTGTCTATTAATCTTCTTTGCTTTTTAGTATTTTGGTAATTCTATGAGTAAACATATTAATCAAACACATAAATAAGTTTTAAATTCTAATTGCCAAGTAGAAAATGTTTTTGAGAGAATTTTGTAATTTTCTAAGGAAATGCAATGGAAATAAATGGAAAAAGATGTGCCGTTTTATGAAAGTAATTTGAAAACTTGTCTATCTGAACTGTTCTTAATTTAAACAATATATTTCCCATAACTGCACTTTTATTGTACAAAGTCTAATTCCTCAAGGATATTGTTTTGGGAATGAGTGACAGAATGACATTTGCAAAAAAATGTCAGGGTCCCCCTGCGCTGCCCCTCTTTGTCCCCTTTGTTGCTTTAAAGGGCTTTTGGCTGGAGGTGCTGTGTGGCTGGTTGCCCCACACAGCAACCACCACGTCTCGTGTCTCCCAGCCCAGCTCCCAAGGCCACTGCCTGCCCCACATAGTCATCGGGGTGCAGCTAATTGTCTCATGTAGTGAATTGCCCAGAGACAAATGTTCCTTGGTGAATAGCCCAGGACAAGGGGGTGGGTGAGGAGCACCAGTAGACCATTGCCATGGGAGGAACACCAGTGGAGAATCAGCCGAAGATGAAAGCCTCCAGTGGTTTGGCTGTGATGGAGGGCCCACAGTAAAGTGAGCACAACAATGTGGCCACCACCAATTGTCCCATGTTGCACACCAGATATGGTGAAATATCTAGGAATGGATAGCTGCTGAATTAATGTGGATCCATATAAAAATAATGACAAGTATGAAAGATGTATAGTCTCAATAATTAATTAGAGCATATCTCAAAAGAAATATACGATACATATGAGAAAGAGAAGACCAAGGAAGTCATGATTGAGTAGAATTGACAAAGTTCTGAAAAAGAGAAATGAGAATTTTAAACAGTGAGAGAAAATGTGTGAATTGATCTAAATAATCCATTGAAATAATAAATAGTTTGTATTCTAGGGATGTTTGAAAATGTATAATGAACATTGTTATGAATAATATTTGTTTTAATATTGTTCATATGTATAAAGGTATCATGTTAATTGTTATGAACAATATTTAGCCATATTTCCTTATCTCATTCTTAATTTGTTGGCCTCATTGTTTCTTCATTTTTTTCTGAGCTACACATAATGTAGCTGACATGGCAAAGAAATTCCTTCCCTCTCCCCACCCAACCACCCCAACAAACCAACCAACCAAACCCCAAAATACAAAA
>JANHFN010005530.1:74551-84802 GCA_032468175.1 Toxicocalamus goodenoughensis
AAGTTGAAAAATCAGGAAATAAAGATCAGGTAAGAGCCCAGGTGGGCATGTGGGCAAAAACATCAGCAGACATAGAATGGGAATGGACTAGAAGACCTCTGAGGTCCCTTTCAACTCTATTATTCTATGTTCTATAATGTAAAACTCAATCAATGCAGGAACAGGAACAGCAACAGAGTTATGGGGCATAATCCCTCAGCAGATCTTAAATCTTTCCATCCAGGACACATTTCCTTCTTTCCACATTATTTCAGACTTCTCTATCCTTGGTAGACTTACAAAGGTAACCCAACAGAAAAAAAATGAACTGTTCGCAATCATTAATTAATCAAGGAACGATTAACGCACCTGAATACTCGATAACTTCCTCAGGTGACTTTCCTTCCACCTCACGGGCAATATCATCTATATCGTCACGGCCATATTTTTCATTAGCTTTAATAAACTGATTGAAGTCTCTTTTGTTCCAGTTTGTAAAACCCTGTTAAAAGAAGAAGTTGTTTTTGTCAGATCTGGCATCTTAGGAGGATACAGTTGGATTTGCTCATTAATGTCTTGGTACAATGTCACATAATAATTACAGGGGTTAATGATCTTGCCGTATTTCCATAAACATCTATTATCCGGGGTTTATTACGCAAGTCATAAAAAGCTGAGTTATTTTTCAACACATCTCCTCATGCCCAAGGGAGAGAAGTTGTTCTATTCATGCTTGTAAAAGGCAGGTCTCCAAAGAAACAAAGTAAAGTCCGAATCTTAGTGGTCTTTCACTTGTATCACACTTGAACAATTACAAGTAACTAACAAAAAGAAAAACCCTTCAAAAATACGAGGGCACTTGTCCAAATGTCACAGGCAATCTTCTGGAACTAAATACAGGAACATTCTGTTTCAAACACTTACAAAGCAAATGGTGAATGAAATTAACATCTGGAAGGGAAGACAATCCCCATGCATACTTTTGATAAAATATGGAGGGGGGGGGGCATGAAAAAAAAATCTCCTACTGACTATGGAAGGAATATAAACAAAAAATTGGCACTAAAAACAGTTCCTTAAACAACATTAAACTTTTAAGCCATTATAATCAGGGACCTCTAAAGTTTGGCAGCAACCCAAGTTAATTACTGGAGAGACAAATGTCAAATATTTTATATAATGTGCCACTGATAATCAAGTGTTTGACCAATTGCAGAACTACTGTAAATTCTGTATATGACACTTATTTCTGAGATCAGATCTATTGAAAACCAGCCAGGGTACACAACAAACATTTCAGCCAGAAACAGTCTGTTCTAAGAATTCAGAAATGTTTCAAGCTTCAATTTTGGGGGGGGGACTTAAAATACTTGCCAAATGCAGAGAGTAACGTATTTCACACTTAAGATACAGGTAGTCCTCAACATACTACAGTTCATTTAGTGACCATTCAAAGTTACAACGGCACTGAAAAAAAAGTGACTTGCGGCTGTTTTTCACGCTTATGACCACTGTAGTAGCCCCATGGTCACATGATCAAAATTCAGCCACTTGGCCACTGGTTCATATTTATGACCATTGCAATGTCTCGGTGTCATGTGATCACCTTCTGCAACCTTCTGACAAGCAAATTCAATCGGGAAGACAGATTCACTTAACAGCCAGGTTACTGTCTTAACAACTGCAGTGATTCACTTAACAACTGTAGCAAGAAAAGTAGTAAAATAGGGCAAAACTCACTTAGCAAATGTCTCACTTAACAGAAATTTTGGGCTCAATTGTGGTTGTAAGTCAAGGACTACCTGTATTTGAGGAGGGGGCACTTCAAATTAAAAAAACATTTTGCATATGCAGAGTTTCTTTCAAGCTGAGGCCAGTTTTGAGAGACTAGGGATGCATCATTGTTGGTCTTGTTTCAGCAGTATAGAATACAGAAGTGGCTTTCCATGGTCTTTTTGTGGCATAGTTTTCTTCAAATTTTCCCAATCCAGTCCACAAACCTGGAATTTTCCTGTAGGAATCTCTACCATGTACTAATCAGACTCAATTTTATTTAACTTCAGAACCCAGACAATATCAACCAGCTGCTACCAGCTGCTGAAACAGCTGTATATTTTTAGATAATTGCTGAAATGGACCCTTTAACATCAAGCTGTATTTCTTTGCTTTTACTGATGTCCTACCATTTTGGCATTACCAATGTAAAAATAAAAATAAAAATATTTTCAAACAAAGAACAAGACGGTCGTATTGATTTGACACAATCAAAAATATGTGGATAGAAAAATGTAAAAAGAAAGGTAAACAGACAAGGGCAAAAAAATTCAGATGTTTTATGTACCTATTTTCAAACATTAAACAGTGTTGTAAAAAATGTTTACTCTGTCTGTAAAGAGATTAGAAACCATCTGCATTTTCATTGTAAGATTCACTTCATCTGACACTGGCGATTTAAATGATCAAGACAGTTGTTAAGTCAACATTTAAAGTGGAGGATTCAAGTATATGTGTCCTTAATATATAAGCCTAAGTGCTAATATACAGTAGAAGGATATATTAAGAATGTTATATTTTGTTGGAGAAAAATGCAACAAAGATCTATGCTTCCTATCTCATAACATGCAAAGCGTGTTAAAAATTATGTTTGAATAGCCCAGCAATTCAGGCATGAAAGTAATTACACTGATTCAACAACACTCATTAAAAACGTAACAAATTCCAAATTAGTAGACTTTGCCAGAAAGTTACTGATGAAATGTTAAACATAAAGTGCCTGGAACCATCCACTATTGGTAATCCTCAACTCAGGATTGGTCAGTCAATAGTAATCAGTTGCACGACAGGTTTATTTAGGTAAAAGCCAAACCTTTAGATTCAGTCTGAACTGTGTCAGTTTCAACTGTTCTCTTTGTCGAATTCCCACTTGCTACCTTTACTTAGTTGCTGAGAACTTTGTTAATTGCATTTAAAAAACAGAGGACTATAATTCCTTCTCTTTCAATATTTGCAAACACAAGTTCAGAGCATAACCAACTTAAGATGGATAGCTCTTTTTTCAGGAGGGTCCTGGTGCTCTCTGAGCTTGGCAATTTTTTTGCAGACCTTTCATTACCCAAACTAGGTAACATTATCAGTGCTAGCAGAAGTAGTCCTCTACTTACAATAGTTCATTTAGTAACCGTGCGAAGTTACAACAGCACTGAAAAAAGTGACTTAAGACCATATTTCACACTTACGACCGTTGCAGTGTGCCCATGGTCACATGATCAAAATTCAGGCACTTGGCAACTGACTCACATTTATGACAGCTGCAGTGTCCTGGGGTCATCTGCTCCTCTTTTGCGATCTTCTGCCAAGCAAAGTCAATGGGGAAGCAAGATTCACTTAACAGCCATGTTACTAATTTAACAACTGCAGTTGATTTAATTAACAACTGTGGGAAGAAAAGTTGTAAAATGGGCCAAAATTTACTTAACTAAGTCTTGCTTAGCAACAGAAATGCTGGACTCCTTTGTATCATAAATCAAGGACTGCCTGTACTGATTAAGTTACCTAGTTTGGGTAATGAAACGTCTGCTCAGAGAGGACCAAACACCCCTCATTTCAGCCCTGAGCTACAAATATCCTCTTTTATTGATAGTGGGTTTTTTTCCACAGCTTGGGCTTACACATTTATTTTTTTTCCTGCCTCCAACAGCTGTAGGGGATGGCTGAAATGTTATGGTCAACAACATTATCTTATTTAAGGGAGAATGTGTGCGTTTCAGTGTAAAATATATGCATTAAATATCTCAATTACTCCCTCTTCCCTCCCTTTGGGGATGGAGTGGGGGGGGTGGCTGCACGTAGACCTGCCAACTCTGCCTTCGAGTCAACGCAATTACAAATTAATCCATATGATCAGGCAGCATTTGCAGTTTTCCAGGGGATAATTATGGCAACGTCTTGCACAGCAAGCCAGACAGGTTGATAATCACAGCTTCTTCTTCTTTTTTTTAAAATAAGAAATAAACGTGAAGCCCAGAAGCCGTATACCTGGGTGAGCAGCCGTTCTTTCTCTTCGGCCTCTTCGGCAGAAAGAGGAGCCGATTCATCAATCTTCCGCTGTTCCTCCTTCTGCACCTGAGCTGCATTCGGAAGGTCAGGATTCCTGGGGACCTAAAACCAGCAATGAAATGAAGGAATAGTAAGTGAGCAACGCTATTAAGGGTTCTGGATAGAGGTCCATCCGGCTCCCTTTATGGCCTTTCTCTGAAATGCCAAAAGGCAAGATTGATGCATTTTTCATCTACTGGGGATTTGATAGGAGAGGAAATATTTCTCTGGTATCAGGGCAATAGTAGAGAAACATTCTTTTTTACTTGTGTTTTTACAGGCCTCCGAAAGTTCTTCAGGCAAGATGAACATAACCTATCATAATTCATGTTTCCCCTTCCTCCTCGATGGCTCGCAGGCACTTGTTCAACACAAGTGTACCAGTAATAGCAATATATAAGTAACCAATAAGTGTCCAGAGCTCTTTTTAAAGCTTCTAAAAGCTTCTGGGTATCATGAATATATGAGAGAGAGGACACGTGTGTGTAATGTGTGGAGAAGACACAGCAGGAATACAGCGCTTAGGCAGTGAAAATGTGTTTTGTGTAATAACCTATATCCTGTTTGGAATGGGCCAGGGCTACACAAAGTTGATTTTAAAAAGGATGGCTTTGTAAATTAGGGGGAGGGGGTATTTATATTAGAATATTATTTATTTAATATTAAGGTTGTAGTTTCTTACCTTATAGCCTATTGTCTTCCGGTAATAGAGGATTTCTTTTTCAAGAAGTTCAAATAACCGCGGTGGAAAGAATTGGAAATCTTGAATATTGGGCTGCTTGGGCGGTCGCGGAGCCTTTGAAATTAAACACATACAATATCAATGCTATGTTCTAATTTTTATTTGCGCACTCATGAAAATGAATCTATTTGCTCTTTGTGTAACGGAGAAGGTTACACTGCTGACCTTTGGGATTTTAGGCTCACTGACACGGAGAGCTTCCCTAAAATAGGCATCCACAGCGTAGTTGGCTTTGCGTTCTCGTTTTGGAGGCTCGATCCATTCCATCATGCTCAGCTACAAAAAACAAATAAACTCATTTATTTGCAGGGAAGATTGTCAGGTTCTTGCTGACACAGGTGCTTCCTTTACAAAAATCTGAACAAATTGTGGTGCGCTGGATTAATGCTTTCTGTGTTTTTTTCATCTTTTTCTGAACAGAAAAAGAATATTGAAACGTGAATAGTAAAGAGAAGTGATGAACTTCCTTGCCATATGAAACCATACCAGTATTGAATTTGAGAAAATTAAGAAATAAAGGAGCACATACATTGTTTCACGGGCATGAGCCTGGGTGACAGTTTCCTTCAAAGAAACAAAAATTAATTGCATTCATGGGACTCTTTTGAGAATTCCATTATGAACTTGACTAGGCTACATTTTCCCAGGCATCCATCACCTGGACCTAAGTATAATTATTTTTGGGACCACTTTCATGCATCCTACATTCTACACTGGTTGGACTACGCTTATTGTATGCATTAAGAGCAAAACTAATGGGGAGAGACATTTGGTAATTAAAGAAAAAATAATAATGGTTTGATTTAATGCTGGCTGGGGGACTCTGGGCATTGAAGTCCATACATATTCAAGTTTCTCTGAGCTACCTACTCAACCAGGAGACCCTATACCCATTCCAGACAAGTAGCTGTCCAATTTTTTAAAAACCTCCAGTGATGGAGCAGCTATAACTTCTGAAAGCAAGGTATTCCACTGGTTGATTGTTCTGTTAGCAAATTTCTCCTTAGTTCTAGGAGAACTTGATTAGATTCCATCCATTGTTTCTTGTCTTGCCTTGTGATGCTTTGGAAAATAAGTTGACCCCCTCTTCTTTGTGGCACTCCTAAAATATTGGAACAATGCCACCCCCATCATGTCACTCCTAGTCCTTCTTTTTACTAGACTAGACATACCCAATTCCTGCAACCGTTCTTCATATGTTTAAGCCTCCAGCCCCCTAATCTCCTTTGTTGCTCTTCTCTGCAGTTTCCAGAGTCTCAACATCTTTTTTATAATATTGTGACCAAAACTGGATGCAGTATTCTAGGTGTTGTCTTATTAAGGTATTATAAAGCGGCACTAACACTTCATGTGATCTTGATTCTATCCCTCTGTAAATGCAACCAAGGATTGCATTGGCTTGCATCTTTGCATCTCAGACAACATTCAGAAGATAATAAACTTTCCAGTCACAAGTACACTCCAACCTAAATTTATGGTGTGTGTGTGTGTGTGTGTGTAAAACCAATGAGAGCCTAGAATTGCACTCCAGCAACATCCAGTGCTTATTTTAAGATGTTTATGATATTACTGAAATCAAAAAGCATTCTCTGTAATGGAATTCATGCAAGTGCAACACCCCATGTATATTAAAAATATACCTTTTGTTTCCCTCTATAATCTTCCCCTTCAAAATTGTACAAACTCATTTCAGTGTCCATTGTGAAGTTCCGAAGAGAGCTTTCACCCATTTTTTGCAAACGTTCATTCATTTCAGCTGTCTAAAGTCACAAGTACCAAAAAAAGAGAGTACATTTTTAGAAAATGTCTTTTTCATGTATATAAATACTATGGCTGATTTTAATCAGTCTGTATGAAAAGTTAGCTAAGCTATAACATATTTTTCCCGGTTAGTTCAGAGCTGATATTTATTACAGATAGCAGAAAAAATGAACAAGGCACAGTATATGTGATTTATGTTCCACGTTATCTCACCTTTTTTTCACCTCTTTCTAAAATAGTAGTAATGTCTTCATCAGTCAGTTCACTGTCTTTGGAAGCAAAGACATGTGTTGCTCCGTGACGGATCATTTGCAACATTTCATCTTTTGCTAGTTTGTTAGACTGCTGATCGATAAGCCTTCCTAATACATAGAACACAAAGAATTTTAATTCCAAACCCATTGTGAGTTCTACACTAGAATTATAAAGTCATATCCCTATCTAAGCAGACTATTTAATAAAATTACAATTAAAAAAGTGGAAGTACAACAGCAAAGTTAAAGGTTTCATCTTAGTGCCAAATTTAAAGCAAAGATTTACAGAAAGGATTGACTTTGATATGTGCTATTTGAGGTTAGCACCAGGATATTATCCAACTTTTACAGGACCATTAAATTTTAACTGATCAGCAGCACAATATGCTTGCTAAGATATATGCTTGCTAAGCATATATCATTTACTGAAGTCACATCAAAACTAGAAAACAAAGACAGATACTGAAATACTCACATATTTAACTCCAGTTCCTATTCTGTTTTAAATTTGAAGGAGAGAAACATCTCAAAGGAAATGAGATCTTTCTAGCTTCACTACCAAATGATACAGGCCAGTTCCTGCCTTAATACTGTAAACATATCAAATACTATAAACATATCAAACCGTACCTTGCTGAATAACAATTGAATCCAGCCTCAGTTTTATCTCGGCTCTTTCTACTATTCTCTCTTCAACAGTGTTGTCAGTGATAAGCCGAAATACCCGCACGGCCTTTTTTTGACCAATCCGATGAGCACGATCCTAATCAGGGTAAATTAATAAAGGTGTAAGTGAAAAGATGCCGAACACCAATTTAAAGGCAAAGGTGAATGTATCATTATTTAGTCTATTTTAATCAACCCTCCAAATGTAGTGTTTACATGATATGTTTTTTTTAAAGTTATCTTATATGAAAGAATGCAGCTGCCCCAGAAATAAACCTTGAAGGTCTCCGCTTACCATGGCTTGTAGATCAACTTGTGGGTTCCAGTCTGAATCATAGAGGATCACAACATCAGCTGTTGCTAAATTAATCCCCAGGCCTCCAGCTCTTGTACTCAACATAAAAACGAACTTCCTACTGTTTGGAGCATTAAAGGTATCTATTGCTTCCTAAAAAAAAATAAAGATATTTTTTTTAAAAAGAGACTATTAAAATTTCCTGCAAGGGATCAAGAACCTGTTTTTTTGTTCTTGTTGTTTTGCGTGGTTTCTAAAATAGTTAATACAGGGAGAACTATGGCCATGATAGAAGCACAGGGAATCAAAACTCTTTCTTTCACCTCTCCAAGCAGTTCCACATGCAACTGGATTCCCAGCCTGTGAATTATAGAGATGTTCAAGCTGTAGCACAGGTGATTCTCACCCCCATTCTTTGTAAATGGGCCTTTCACTTATTTTCCCTTAAAGGGATACAGATAGTCTTCGACTTGGGACCATTCATTTAAGCAACCATTCAAAGTTACGATGTTGCTGAAAAAATGACTTACAATCTGCCCCTGCACAACATTGCAATTCAAGCCCTCAGCAACCGTCATTGCAGCGTGCCAAGGTTGCGTGATCCCCATTTTCCTTCCCAGCGGGTTTCCAACCAGTAAAGTCATTAAGAGAAGGTGGAGTCACTTAACAACTGTGCGTGATTCAGTTAATAACCATGGCAAAAAAGATCATAAAACCAGATGGAACACCCTTAATGACTGCATCGCTTAGCGATGGAAGTTCCAGTTCCAATGATGGTTGCAAGTCAAGGACTACCTGTAGCTGAAACTAAAAAGTTCAAATTAGAAAGTTGAATGACATAGAGGGCAATAATGAAAAATTAATCTGTTTATAAGGCCAGATGGAAGATAGACTGCTGACCCAGCAAATTGGTACTCAGGAAAACAGTGAAGAAACATTAGTTTGGGTCGAGGAAAGAAGCAAATGAATGTTCAAGGGACTAGACAAATTATTCCCACCTCTCTCTCCTCATGCGGTGTTTGCCCATCCAGGCGACAATATTCATAACCTCGCCACATGCAGTAGTCTTCCAAAATATCCAGTAAGCGAGTCATTTGGCTGAAAACAAGAACTCTGGAACCTGAGGGACAAAGGAGTGGTTGAAGCACCTTTAACTACATTTTGGGTTAATGATAATGAGAAGCATCTACATTAAATAGTTATTATGTCTGGGAATGAACATTTACTGATATCAATAAGACCAAGGAATAATGGGTAACTTTGGTGGATCTTCATCAACTGCATGATGAATCTGAAATTGATCATTTATTTATTAAATTTGCAGTCACTCAGCTGCATTGCAACTGGGCAATTTTTTTTTATTCCACTCACTTATCCATTCATTCATTCATTCATTTCTATTCTGCCTTTATTATTTTTACAAATAAGGCAGCAAATATATTCAACACACCTTTCTCCTCTTCTTTTTCCCACAACAACCCTGTGAGTTGGGTTGGGCTGAGAGAGAAAGTGCTTGGACCTAAGTTACCCACCTGGCTTTCATGGCTAAGGTGGGACTTTAATTCAGGGCCTCTTTCTTTCTAGTCTGGTGCCTTAACCAATGGACCCAAACACTATATGCTGGCAATGTGTAATATAAAACAATTAAAACTAAGATAATACAGAGATCGTGCAGAATAGAAGTCCCTGGGGGGGAGAACACAGAACCCTACAACACCGAAGTCCCACAAGCGGTCCCACTGGGCCAAAACTGGGAGGAAGGGGAAAGAGATAATTTGTCTTACCCTGTTCTTTGAGTTTCGATAGTAATTTGTCCAGGGCAACCATTTTGCCACTATTGGTCACTAAATGAGTATCAGTGGTATAAGGAGGGCCTGGTTCAGCACCATCAAATAGGTACGGGTGATTACAACATTTCCTCAGCTGCATCAGAATGTTCAACAACCGCATCTTGTCCATTTTGCCAGCTGAATTTAAGATATCGATATCTTTCATCAGGATCTTGGTATACCTGTAAGGTTAATTGGATAATTTAATAATAAAAGGAACAACACATTAATGTTTGGATATATAAAGGACAAACAAGTCTTGGTCATCTAAATCCCTGTTTGGCCATTTGTATGTGACTCACTGTACAGCATTAATCTCCTTTGCTTTATTTTCACACTCTAACAGTTTTTCAAGTCTGAGAACTCTATACTGTTTCTGCAAACTCATCAAATTTGATATTTGCTGCAGGGTAACAGCTACGGATATTGGAAAAGATACATACATATATATACACATACACACACACACACACACATACATATGCAGGTCTTGGTGTGTTCGGGTCTTTTCCAGTGTAAGATTGAGAGTATCTTGGCAATGTTTCCCACTCGCCATCTTCAGGCTGGTGCTTTCGGCTTCGTGCTTGTGCGAGCAAAGCGTGAATGGAGCGGCCATCTCTCTATAAATAC
>JANHFN010005530.1:84902-103536 GCA_032468175.1 Toxicocalamus goodenoughensis
CAAGCAAAATCTACGAAGAAACCAAATTCACTTAACAACCGGGTTACTAACTAAAACAACGGCAGTGATTCACTGAACAACTGTGGTAAGAAGAATGGTAAAACGGGGCAAAAGTCCCTTAATAAAAGTTTCGCTTAGCAACAGAAATTGGAGCTCAATTGTGGTCACAAATCGAGAACTACCTATATTGGCCAGTCAATCTGAAGAGATTTAGTTCCTGCTCGATTATAGGGCCCAAGACACAAACCAGTTTAAGAGTTTTTCAGCTTATTAGAAACATACAACAACAAAATAAACATGGAAGGATGTTAGGCTTAGAGAAAGGGATTAATTAGGCTTCAAAACATATAATCAATGGATAGAAAAGTTTTCTCCTGTTCAGTCATTTCTGATTCTAGGGCAGTGTTAGCAAATCTTTTCGGCATCATGCCGAAACGGGAGTGCACATGTGCGTGGGGGAAAACTGGAAGAGCAATTCCCTGGCACATGGGTGCAGGAGCACTGGAAATTGGAAGAGCAGCTCCCTGATGCGCATATGCATGTGCATGCCGAAAAGCTGAGCTTCTGGTTTCCAGAATGCACAGGTGTGCTGGAGAGCTGTTCTTCCAGTTTCTGGTGCTCCCGCGCATGTGAAGACCAGCATGTATGTGCCGGAACCCAGAAGAACAACAGGCGATGGCAACTCTGCATGTCATTTCTGACACATGTGCCATAGGTTTGCCGTTATGGCTCTAGGGGATAGTGCTCACCTCAGTTTCTTAGCTCAGGCAGCCAATGTTGTCCAAAGATCCTTTTGGTGATCCGATGTGACCAGTATGACTGACTATATGCTGAGGTGTATGGAACACTATTACTTTCTCATTGAAGTGGTATCTATTTGTCCACTTGCATGCTTTTGAACTGCTAGGTTGCCAGGAAGATGGAACCAACCAAGATGGAAATTACACCTCAGACAAAAGTAGCACTGGAGGAAATAATTTGTTTTGAATTAATGCACATAAATCAGCCCTCGGGACATTCTAAATATTTTCTGCACCCTGTTATCTTATATTCTGATATAGATCCTTTCACTCCATGGTTTAGATTAGGTTAAATTCTTTCTCTCTGTCAATGTATATTTCCAGGCAAATTCGAGTAATAAAAGCTTCCAACAAACTTTCTCCTTGCTATTTAAACTCAAGAGCAACTATTCAACTTAAGCAACATTAAAGAGATTAGTTTATGGATCACTTGTGGGTTTCTTGTTAACATATTGTGGCTCTCTCTTCTGGGAATTGAAGTCCACATATCTTAAATCTACAAAGATTGAGAAATATTGCTTTAGAGGCTGCATAATTAAAGCTTCTTTTATAACTGTCATCAACATATTAATGAAACTTCATTCTAGTACAACTTTTTACAAGTATTGCATTTGAGGATTTATTCCTATATTGATGGAATGCAAATTGATTTTTGGCAGTAAACGACAGACCAATAATACGAGGAACAACCATACTCTTAAGGCATCCACAGTAAAATAAATTAAAATAAACCATTGATAAAAAAATACCATCAATCAGCAATTTTTAAAACAGTAACAACAATCAATAATGCTCAGAAATCATCTGGACACTTGGAGCCTGGCTCATGATTATGATATCACAATATCTCATGGTCACTTGATAGCCATTTGCGACTTTCATTGCTAGCTTTTGATAAGCAAATTCAATAGAGAAACCAGCAGGAGGTCACAAAAGGTGAACCTGTGATATTGCTCTTAACCAGTGGTGGGATTCAATTTTGTTTACTACTGGTTGTGTGGGCGTGGCTTGGTGGGCATGGCAGGGGAAGAATACTGTACAATCTCCATTCCCACCCCACTCCAGGGGAAGGTTACTGCAAAATCTCCATTCCTTCCCCATCCCACTAACCTGCTTTCCAGCTCTATTCTCCTGTGCAGGACAACAAAAGAAGACCCAGACGATCAGCTGGAACTCGGGAAGCAGAGAATAGATGGGGTGGAGCCAGTCAGAGGCGGTATTTGCCAGTTCTCCAAACTACTCAAAATTTCCACTAATGGTTCTCCAGAACTGGTCAGAACCTGTGAATACCACCTCTGCTCTTAAAAGTGGTGCAGGACCTGCTTAAAAATGACAACTGGAAGTGCAGTCATATGATACCACAATTTATTACTGTATTGCTTAATGATAGACCTTCTGGTCTCAACTGCTGTGACTAACTGAGGATTGCCTGTATATAGCAATAGCACTTAGACTTGTATAATGCTTTACAGCCCTCTCTAAGAGGTTTACAGAGTCAGCCTATTGCCCCCAACAATCTGGGTCCTCATTTCACCCACCTCAGAAGGAGGGAAGGCTGAGTCAACCTTGAGCCTGGTGGGATTCGATCTGCCAAATTGCAGGCAGCAGGCTCTTAGCTGAA
Source organism: Toxicocalamus goodenoughensis (assembly GCA_032468175.1). Lineage (NCBI taxonomy): Eukaryota > Metazoa > Chordata > Lepidosauria > Squamata > Elapidae > Toxicocalamus > Toxicocalamus goodenoughensis. Next base: position 87,324 of record JANHFN010005530.1, read on the forward strand.
GTGGTTTGCAGTATTGCACTCTAACTACTGAGTCACCGAGGCTCTTCGTATGCAAGACTATGGAAGACTACTTAAATTTCTCCTTCTGTACATGTACCATACATGCTGTAGTACACAGAGATTCCATTCTAATTCAACAAAACATTCAACAAAATGTTAGCAGTGTGGAGTTCTCTCTATTTGGGATTGCAGGCGTTTTATTACAGCTTTATACAGTACTTTATATCCCTGTAGCAACCAGATTTGCTGTGTTAAATAAATATATTCTCAGCTGTTTTCCATAAATATGATAAAGAAAATAAATAAATAAAAGTTTTCTGGGGAAAGACACTTCATTGCCCACTCATATTTCCCTTTGTGTGTGACTATTATGCTATTATGATGACAGATGGACCACTACTTTGAGATATGAGATAGCTATTAGTGTATATCATGGCAATATACGTCAATGCATAAAAGTATGAAAATGTCAGGTGCAAAGTGTCTGGACTATTTGTACGTTTGCAGAATAGAATATTTATTCAAGCCTATATACAAGAATCTGGTCAAAAAAAGTTCAGCACGAAATTGATGCCAGATATAATGTGAACAGAATTCAGGAGAGTTGACTTGTAGCACTTGTGAGAACACAACAACTCTAAACTGATCACAGCTTAACTCTGCTTTCCAGATCTGCCTACAATTGTCCTACAGAAAGAGAGAAAATGTGATCACCAAACACAAGGACTCCTTATGACGAAATTTAGTGCCAATGACCAAGTTTTTAAAAAATATGATAAATACATATATAACTTATGGTTAAACTCTTAACTTGGGAGAGATTACCTATGTACTTAATTAACTTAATAATTGTTTAACAATTACTAGCTGAAATTAGGTGGTTCACGTGTGGAACAAGATGCTAAAAATTGATCACCTTCTGTATCATTTGGATAAACCCTGGTAAAAGATTAGCAATCCTTTTAGTTATGCATGACGAATTCTAGGTATTAAGACAACAACAACAAAAAAGTAAACCCATGTATCCACTTGACATTTATTCCTGATAAATGAATTCTACTTCAAAATTTATGAAGCAGTGGAAGACCATGATCCCGCTGTCCACTGACATTATTTCTTAATTATCTCTACTATTACAAAGCCAGCCCCCCCCCCTCATACTGTTTCAGGAAGATATAGCTTTGTCCTAAAAAACAATCTTCCTGTATTTTGGTACAAGCAGAGAACTGGCTATTTCACCCTTGGTTTGAAAAACTGAATTTTGGTAACTCTGTAATTTTTCCTTTAGTGACAGTTTGAAATACACAAGTACATGCATACAGTCTGCTGGTCGACTTACCCATTTATAATTCAGAGTTAAATTGATAGATTATGTTTGTGATGTAGATTAACTGAAATTCTCTCCAGATTTTACAAATGGATTCTTTGCAAAGGCAGAGAATGACTTTTGAGAAGGGCAAAGTCTTTGGAAGAGAAATGATAGCAGAGCAAGCATTAATTTCTCTTCTCACGATTTCTCTAGATTAAATGGTACCTCTGAGTACTTCTTTCCTCCCATGCAGAGTTCAATTTTTCCCCTTCAGGCAAATAGAGGGAGGGGGGACTCTAAAGTGTGAATGGAAAACGAAAGTCTGAGAATGAAGACTTGAGTTCTCTATGGCTTAAAATCTCAGAGGTGAAGAAAATATCTTCTTTACTTAATAGCACCTTTTGCTAAAACTTTGGGTGGCAGCTGCAGTGTGGATGGGGAATGATGGTTCCTATGGTTTTGATACCCCCTTTCTTCAGTGTGTGAACTGCTCCTAGAGCAGGGTGCCAAACTTAAGGCCCACAGGCCACATCTAGCCCTTGGGGTGCTTAGATCTGGCCCACGGGGCCACCCTTGAAACAATGAAAGACCATCCCCTGTGTTTCTGCCAGTGAAAATGGAGCTCGGGAGGGCTGCGTGTGGCCCTCCCTAGCTCTGCTTTTGCTGGCATTACACTCAGGCCACCAAAAGAACCCCCGACATGAGTGACGTCAAGCTGGCCACACCCATCTAGCCATGCCCCCAGCCCCCCAAGGTCAAACACAACCCTGATGTGGTCCTCAATGAAATCGAGTTTGACACCCCTGTCCTAGAGCATTATATTTCCCAGAGGTCAACAGTTTTTGGAGTCTGACCAGTGTGACAAAGAGAGAATTTCAAGGTAAGTAAAGAAGACTTTTAGATTTCATTGTGAGAGATTGATTGATCAATTTGTTTAAGTTTTTATATGGAATTTGGTGGCACATGTTTGAAAATAACTGAGAAGAGGTAATATGGATCATGTACAAGGACAATGTCCTAGTTATTAAGGCAACTTTGGAGGTTTTATTCAGGTTCTGATATGAGCCTGAAAAAAAGATAGCATTGCTTTAAAGAGCTGGTTCATTACTTAAAGTAGCCACTTTTTTAAAAAAAAAAATAGAGTCACATGAAAAACTGAGGGATAAAAGCAAGGCAGTTTTAATAAGTAGAATAGAGGTGCTGTAGTTGCATATGTTCCATAGCAAGTTTTCTGAACCATTTTTGAGATGTGTACAAGTATGGAATTTTTCAACCTAATTTTTCTCATGTTACTTGCAATTAGTCTTTAAAAACAGTGAACTTAGAAATTTAATTGAATAGTATTTTTCCTCCATTATGTTGTGGCTTTAAATTGCTCTGAATCTGTACCTTCAAACAGCATCTCTGTGTTATTTGTTCATATCCTGCCTTTTACGTCCTTCGTACAATGTCTTAAAAGTTTTATCTAATTTTTGTAGGTCACTTGGAGAATAAGAAAAACAGAATATAAGCTGTTAAAATAAATATTCTTTATAAATAAGTAATTAAATCATGCATTGCCTTGCTTCCATATTTTTTTGTCATTTATTGATCCTTTAGTTTAGAGCCAATAGTGCCACTTCAGTAAAATTGTGTCAGGTTTCCAAGTGATGAAATCCATTTAAAAAGAAAAGAGCAAAGTCCATCTTCCAAACCAATTTATTTTATTTAGGAAAGCATCAAATTGGCAAAGTTTCTTGTAATTCCAGATCTGACACAACCCAGAATTACACCACATAATATTGGAAGTTAGAAACAGACCTCAAAACAGCCCCAATGGAAGTAAAACAATGCTTCCTGATGTCATCAATCTCCACCTCCAGGTCTCAGCATGGTCAGCTTTTGTTCCCACAGGAAGAAGAACCACTTAGCCTAAACAACTCTCTCTATCTCCACTCCTCCCATCTTAGTAATGTGACAAGCCTGAAACCCTTCCCCCCATAACCACAAAGAGAAAGAAAGTAAAGGAATATATAATAAGGCTAAATAAAATGCCTATGCATATGTCAATTTCAGGCTTGACAATTTGCTTCAAGCTGCAAAATTTATCAACACTGGTTGACTCCATTAGTAAAATAACACACATAGACTTTCTTCTTTGTAAAACTGTTAGCATAGTGGTTAAAATGTCAGACTTGAATTTGGTTTTGGGCTCACGACTCCATGACAGTGGAGTTCACAAGATGAACATGGGCCAATTATTGTCAGCCCAATGCAGTTCAGAGAGTGGTTGTTGTGAAGAGAATGTCAGCCTTGGAGGCCATATATTACTCAGAAGCTCCAAGGCTGCCACTATTAGTGCCTGGGAATTTGGGAGGGGGGATTTCTTAGAGTGGAAGATTAGACTCAACCAAATTCTTTCACAGGAAGTCATGGACATGTTACCTTGCACCGGGAGGGGAGTGTTTGAAGGAGTGGCTCCATTTGGGACGATGGTTGATTGGACCATGTGATGAATGGTGGGTGGAGGGGATGTATCTTTGATTTTCTTTTGGGATGGGAAAACCCAGAACTCTCAGATTCGGGTTTTCCCAGGTGTGCCAATATGACTTTGTTAAGAAATTCTTACTTGGATGCACTTCATTTCTCAGTGCTGAATAAGTTGTGGGGAGTTTCATTGGAACACTGACAGAGAAAATACCTCCATCTATGGTGGCACCAGAGGTATTATTTAGCAGGTGGTCAGGTAGTTCTGACCAGTTCTGGAGAACCGGTATTGGAAATTTTGAGTAATTCACAGAACTGGCAGTAAGCTTCCCCCAGGAGTGGGAAAGGAATGGAGATTTTGCAGTATCCTTCCCCTGCCACACCCACCAAGCCATTCCCACCAACCCATACCACACCCACCAACCCACGGCCACAGAACCGGTAGTAAATTTTTTGAATCCCACCATTGGCGTGGCACCCAGCGCTCTCTTAGAAATGTGAAATAAGTACAAACAAATCAATAAAATACCCAATTGCAGCACACAAAGGATGAAGGAAAACATCAAGAACACTTAATTCTAGACTTAAACATGATATTAGGGAAAGGTACATTTCAGTCTTCCCCCAATCATATTTTGTTCCTTCCTGACAGCAGGCAGGGAAGAACTGGAGTCATTTTTCTAACACACAATACTGTGTGCGGCCTTTTCCCCAGCACAGCACGACAGGGGCAAGAGAAATGTGACACAAGCACTGGCATTTATAGGCATACCATTTGTGATTGCAGTGCAAATGAGAAAGTTTTATGGTTTAATGTGATTAGCTTGGTGCTAGGCATGAATACATGAATAATGATTTCAACAGATGTTAACATGCAGCTTTATGGGTTGTATTGGCAAACCAGGCTAATTTTCTGTGCAATAATTACAATAAACACTAAGGTGGCCTTTTCTTTTTTGCATTGGATAGAATATTCGCACAAGAATTTCTTAAGTTTCAGGATTCAGCACCATTTTCTTGTTGTTTTCAGACTCCAACAATTAATTAAAATTGCTCCAAAGGTTTTGACTATTTGAAAGCCTTATATGGCCCCACTACTGTTTGCAGTGAGATGGGTCATTGGTTTCCTCTTGATTTCATGCCTCGATTACCTCAGAATATTTTTTCTCTCTCTGTCCTCTCCATAGAGCAAGTGATTAGATCCAGATTGAGCAAGATAAGATCATCTTATACCTCCCAATTATTCTTATTTCTTTTCAAAAATTCACAGTATTTGGAATGCTCTTAAACCTTACTAGGTAATGTGAGGTACCCAAAGGTTAGTCTAGTATAGAAAAATAAATCTGTGTCAACTATTATGCATGGGGTGGATAAATTGTTCCTGTCCTACACAATGACTATTTGCCATTGAAGTTCAGTTATATGGTTGGTTGATAAAATTTATCTACAAGTTTGGAATTTTAATAGATCCAATAAGAAAAAAAATGATTTACTTTCCCAACTCCTACTATTGAATATTTTTTGAAAAAATGTCTCGGAACAAGCTTTTTAGGATCTCATCACCCACATTTAATTACTAATGTACAGTATTTGTAATCTGAATCACATGTAACCTATATCTACATAAGCAAAATAGCATCCCTTCTTTTCCCTCAGCCTGTTCCCAGTTTGAATGAAGCAACTGTTGAAGTGAACAGTAGCTCACAGAAAATTATGCCTTTTAATAAGACGTGTTATTTGGAAAAAGTGCTTTTTGCTTTTCCTGCAATGTCCACATTTATAGAATTCTCTTGGTCTACCAAATTAATCACTTTAATATAACATAATAATTTGATATGACCTGTTTTTGACAACCTCCTGCTGGTTCTATTGATGGAAGTATTTCCCCCCGGCTTGCTTATAGACAAGCCTTTTGACAAGCTGTTCTAGTAAATTTAGTACTAAACTGAGTACTCATTAGTACTAAATTTACTGGTCCATAGTTTCCTGGCTCCTGTTCCCCTTTTGAAACTAAGACTATGTTTGTCTTCAGTCTTCTCGCACCTCACCAGTTCTCGAGTTTTGAGATCAGTTTTCCTAGGCCTTTCAGTAGATTGATACAATGGAGATACGCTGTCATTAGTGTGAATTTGTTTAATGCAAGGATGTCAAATTCAATTTCATTGAGGGGTGCATCAAGGCTGTGGTTGACCTCGGGGAGGCCAGGCAAGTATGGCTGACTGAGTAGGTGTGGCCAGGTTGATGCCACTCCCCAAACTGCTGGCATGCTTCCTCTTTGTAGACCAGGCCAAAGACATGTGGCCCAATCTTTCTTCTTGGCAATGGGTAGACCAGGACAGCCCTGCGGGCCAATTCTGACCATATCATGGGCTGAAACTGGCCCGTGGGCCTTGAGTTTGACACCCCTGGTTTAATGGATGTGAATTTGTGTATTTACAGGTGCCTCTCTGTGTGTAATAAATTGAAAGAGAGAGGGAACACTACACATTAGCAAAAGTTCTTTTCCTCTTCTGAGAGAAGACAGATAAAAAAGATTTGTATTTTCTGTTACCTATTATTACTTTTCCCCATTACCCATTGTGGGTAACGCCCCCCACAAAGAATGAAATATTTTGGGAAATATTAAAAAAGGCAGGATATTATATTTCCCCAAAGGGGGAAATGGAGAAACATGCTCTTAAGGGAGACAGAAACCAACCCCAGTTTCCCTGCCCAAAGCAGAAACTGAGGAGACCAGCTTTTAGAAATGCAGATTTGGTAATCCATTCAGAAAGACTGTGTCAAGACAGAAACTCAGATAATCAACAAACAAAAAGTTGACAAAATTAACTCAGACAAACACCTGGGATTTACATTTCATCTTTTGGCTGTAGAGCCAGCTATGAACCCTCCTGTCAGCTTTGGAAGCCATATTGACGCTTCCACACTGCCACATTCTTGAGCCTGGGAAAATGGGAGGGGGAAATTTCTTGGAGTGTATGTGGTAGACATAATAACATTCTTTTTCTAAGTCAAGATCATGTTATTTCTGCACCTGGGTGAGGGGAAGTCTCAAGTTGGGACGGATGGTGCTTGGGGCATGTGATGCAATGAGGGGTGCAAGGGGTAGTTTTGTAGTTTTTACTTATTGCAAGGAAGCCCAGAACTTTCAGATTCGGGATTCCCCAGATGTGGCAGTTTATTATCCAAATAAAACATAACTTTGACAAGAGTTATTGGAGTTATTGTTTGGAGTAGAGGTTTACTGGAATGCGGATACCTACATTATCCCCATAGGAATCCAGAAGTTATAAAAACCTACCCACTCTAAACTCCATTTTATCAGCTGGTCAAGAATCACATGTGGTTGGTGGTTCTGCTTCATCATTAAACTTCCTTTCCAATCAGCCTCCAGGCTCCATTTTGTTTCCAACACCTCTCTCCCAGTTTGGACCTGGGCCTGAATATTTCTTCCAGCACCATGTAACAAACCAACAATTCCCCCCAACTCTTTTAGATCTACTTAACCTCTCCCTCCCTGTTGTATTTCACAGTATTTGTGAGCCTTATCTCCTTCTGAGTTTTAACCTTCCTTACTCCACAAGCTAAAGCTATCTGTTTGAACACACTAATTATCAATCCATGCTTCTGAGCCTGTCAGCAAGCTTGATATTTATTTATATGGGTTTTTTAAAGATTTCCCCAGTTTCCATCTCAGCAAACTCAATTTGTATCTATGCTTTCAGTTTCTCATATTTCAGGCGCTCCTATCCCTTTTTAATGTGTTTTACCTTTAGGATTTCAAGCCACGGTGTACTGTACACCTTTCACTTAAAACCTGCCTTCCTGAAATTTCACATGAAAAACTTCCTTCAGCTTTCACTCCTCTACTTATATTTAATTCCATCTTGATGTACTCCAAGGAGTTTGACACCCTCAATCCATCTGCTTTTTGCTGGTCAGGTAGATATCCTTCTTGCTTCTTCTTCTATCTTTTCAAAAATGAAATTGTCAGAAAGAGAGATCGGAAATCTATTGGACTTTGAATCAATTTTTCAGCAGATGTTGTAGTAGTTTAGGCCTCTCATTGCCAATATGCCCTTCTGGAAAAATTAATGAATGAATTTAGATATTCTAGATCCATCCACTTCAGCCCTCTCTAAAAATGAAAGCAGTGAAAAGTTATTCAAATTCATTAATCTATTAATACATACATACATACAACATACATACATACATACATACATACATACATACATACATACATACATACATACATACATACATACTGAGCTCAAGGGGATATTAGGGTATCACACAAACACTATAACTCAGTAACTGATGGGGGTTAAGGCTAGTTATATCTCACGATTGATTGAGGCTAAACTAACTTTACAAGCAAGAGAGTGAATAGAAGATTTAAATTCATTTCTTTCTGCTAAAGGTAAAGGTTTCTCTGTCCAGTCATGTCCAACTCTAGGGTGCAATGCTCATCTCAGTTTCTTGGCCGATGGAGCCAGGGGTGTCCAAAGACATTCTCTGTGGTCACGTGGCCAGCATGGCTATATGCCAAAGGTGCACAGAATCCTGTTATGTTCCCAATTGAGGTGGTACCTATTAATCTACTTGCGTTTACATGTTTTCAAACTGCTAGGTGGGCAGGAACTGGGGCAGGAACAAAAGCTCACCCTGTCAAGCAGGGCCTGGGTCTCGAACCTGGGCTGTCAGTTTTCCAGCTGACAAGCTCAGTGTCTTTAAGCGCTAAGCCATCGCGCCTTTTTCTTCGTGCTACCAACATAAAAATGGTCACTAATGCTCTAGGAACTGTTGGCTACCAAGAGGAGAACCCCGGAATAAAAGGGGCGGATGAGGCCCTCTCAATTTCCCATGTTATTAATCCCAAAATGGCCACACACATTTTCGTCCCATAAACAGTTTAAAAACAGGAGAAAGGAAAGCTGCCCCAGTTTTGCAGTTGTGGAGGGAGCCTCTAAACTAGCTGCTTCCCATTTGACCAGATCATCTGTCTACTGCTCATGAAAAGAAGGAAATGGCAACTTCTTGATTCTGAATGTGTTATAAAGATTTATCATCGGCCTTAAGAAATATGCACATTAAAGGCAGGGCAATTAGGTGTATTAAGATTAAAACTTTCATTCTCCCCTTTCTCAAGTCAAATTCTTACCTTATGTTTCTCTGAACACCAACCAACAACAGTAAAACTTTTTTTAAAAAAAATCTATTCTCCTCCATTCCCAACCTATTGGCATTACAAGGCTCAGAATTCCAAAGGAGAAAAGAGCCAACACTTGGGGAATACTAATCTAGTGATAATAACTTGAATTTCAGCATTTATTTAGCAAATGTTTTTGTGTAGGAGAGAATCTTGTAATGTAGAGTAATACAGTATTATTGTCCCAAACAAAAGTGCGAAGTGGAGGAAAGCACTATAGCTTAAGCTGAAATAGCTTACTTAAAATTTATCCAATCTAATCCTACACATAGAAAAATATAAAACAAATATTAAGGACAACTTAAAAGAGTTTCCGGGACATTAATATATTCAACTGCCAATTGTTTTAATAAGGACTACCTTGCGTGCATCACATAATCAGTGTATCAATCTCCTAGTGTAAGATTTTTAAAATTTACCATTCCCTCTGCATTTTGCTGAGGCCCAGATAAATTTTTACTTCTTTTTTAGGAGGCAAGCTTTTTTCCACTTCAGCTTTTATGCGCCGTAGCAGAAATGGCTTCAAAACCTGGGGAAAAAAACAAGAAAAACATAGGAAACATTTTAGTGATATTCCAGATTTTTCAGACATTTCTCCCTGTACAGATCGTCCTCAAAGTATGATAACTGGGACTGGAATTGTGGTTGTAACTTGCCATGGTCATAGGTGCTATGTGACTCAAATTTATGACTGTTTTTACACTGCTTGTAAAGGAAAACACTACGGTCATTAAGGAAATCCAATAATCATTACAGTGAATCCATTCTATGGAATGGGCGCATTTTCTGGCAACTGGGAAAAAATATCACAAATTGTGGTCAAACAACTGTGGGGTGTTGCAAGCAGTTGTAAATATGAGCCAGTTGCCAAAATGCAATCATGTGACCATGGGGATGCAGGGTAGCAGTCATAACTTCGAAGACAGATTTGTAAGTAAAGTCTGTTGTTAACTCTGAACAGTTGTTAAAACAACTGTTTCCAAGTCAAGGACTACTACGAAGCTTCTGCTGTCTACTTTAAATACCAGACTACATCGCCCATAATCCCCAACTTTACTGATATTATGGGAATTGTGTAAACTCCTTTCATTTTTAATTGCGGAAATGGAATGCTTTGCTTTTAAAAAAGAAAATACATTCCTTCAAAAGCCATGCTGGGAAGACACGAACCAATAAATTCTATACACTCTAAATTCTATACAGTGCTTTTTAACCCATGCTATGCCTACCTGGCCGATGGTTCGTGTACTACGGGTTGAAAAGCACTGTAAAAAAGTGTTAAAAAAGTGTAGTGGGAGATGTGAGCTGAAGTGGCGGCAGTGCCACACAGGTCTGTGGGAGAATCAGCTGGAGCTGTGGTGCTGCCAGGGCTCCGCTGAGCGCCCAGGATCGGCACACGCAGCTCCAGCCAATCAGTAGGCTTCCGCGAGCAGCAACAAGCAGCCTTGGGGAGAGGAGTGAGCTGGCGCTGCATCGGAAGAGAAAAGGAGGAGAGGGAGGGGACATAAAAGGAGGCGGCTAGGGCTGGAAAGGGAGAGAAAAAAAGATGATGGGGAAAGAGAGATGGAGAAGAGGCTTCTTTGAGGCAAGCAAAGGGAGAGACGGGGATAGAACAGTGCAAAGATCAATGCCAGAGAAACAGGCACAAGTTTCCCATTCGAAGTGTGGTAAGGGGATATATAGTCCTCAAACTACGACCAGAATTGAGCCCAAAATTTATGTTGCAATGTGAGAAATTTGTTAAATGAGTTTTATTCCTTTTTATGACTTTTTTCATTTGTTAAACAAATCACTGCAGTTGTTAAATTAGTAACACGGTTGTAAAGTGAATCTGGTTTCCCCATTGACTTTGCTTGTCAGAAGGTTGCAAAAGGGATCACATAATTCTGAAATACTGCCTTTCATCCTTCAGAGGTCAGTAAAATGAGGAGCCAGATTGTTGGGGGCAATAGGCTGACAATGTAAACTGCATAGTTTTACTTTTTTCCCATTTTTTGGTCACTGAGTTTTTGACACCTTGCTGTGCGCAACTGGTAGTACTCGAATATTGCCCTATCCTAAAACTGTGAAAAGATTGAAAAGCACCACTCTAGATAACTCTTATTTTACACTTCTCATGTAGACAGATTTGAATGTTGTTTTAAAATGTGTATTTCTGAAAAACTATAAGTTATAAACTATAAGCCAGATGGCCCATGCCCTTTGTAATAAATATTTACCAATTTAAAAAATCCTCCCAAAAGTATACAAAACAGGAAGAGAGAGGCACATCACACATCAAAAAAAGCAATGAATTAGAAATGTATGCATATTTATCAACTGAAGTCCTGTATAAAAAAAAATCTTCACCAAAAGAGAAGTGAGATGAGCCTTGGAAAAGTAGTTTTAAAGGCGATATTCAAACACCATAATGGTTGCACTGAAAGTCACACACTGTCTCAACCATGCACTGCAGAGTCTGTGATACATGGAAGCTAGGACAATAAACTTCTATCAAGAAATACCACCATACTTACAGCATGAAGTCTTTCCACGAGTTTTTGATCACCAAGACAATTTTTAGTATCAAACCACGAGTCAAAGTCCTGCAGATGTAAAAATGCATTTTACTATTATGTTTGCAATTTCGTATTTTCTCAGTGCTTAGGTTAGCTCAAGTAGAAATTATAGAACACAAATAAAGAAACATCCATTTGGCTTGGGAATCAATATATCCATGTTGAATTTTTCCATGCTATACTATGTAAAACATACCCTTTGCTCTGAAATCATGGTTGTGCCACAAATGCACATCACCAACAGCAGTTGGAAAAAGGGAGGAACCTAAACAATTGTAAGGTTAGGGTACAATATATATATTTTTTTCTATATGTAAATGCAAGCCATATGCAAGCAAGCCATTGTAATAAAATGTAAAAGCAATTGTGTGGATATAAAATTTAAAACTAGTTTGCTATAAAATCTGTAATTTATGCAATTGAAAGATTTCAATGTCAAACCCAGTCTCACCTCTGCAGAATTAAAGACATCTGGTAAAAGGAAATTGAGCAATGCCCACAGTTCATGAAGATTATTCTGTAAAGGGGTTCCTGTTAAGAGCAAGCGATTCGTTGTCTTGAATTCACGGACAATCTCTGATAGCTAACAAAAAAATATGAAGAGAGTTTTTTGCCAATATATTCCAAAGATACATTTTTATAAATACTAATTCTTGAGATTTGGAAAACAAAGTTCTGGTTTATTATGACTTCTTAAAATGCTCTTTCAGACAAATTAAATACACTGGGTGAAATCCTACTCTAAAGTGTATTTTGTGTACGAAAAAGAACTTTATAAAACAATGTCACATACCCCACATCAAAAGGCCAGAAAGACTTTCAGAAGTGTTCATCCAACTAGGCTGAACTCCAGATCATTCTAACTCAGAAGAAGACATCTTGAGCCTATGCAAACTGAATTGATAAGTTTTCCATTGTCAAGGATGACTTTTCCAGGGTGTTTGCTACTTTATGAAGAAGGCTGCAGTCTCAGGAGGTTCATGGCATCCTTAAGTTCACAGTCAACAGGAAGCAAGGAGTAGATCAAAAGGGCCACCCAGTTGTTCAAAACCTCTGAAGGCTACAACTGAACAGAGACTAGTGCTGGGGCAAAAAGTCTTTACCAAGAGGTAACCCAACTTGTGAAGTTTTTTCTATGAACTCTCCAGGGTCCTGAAATTGTAACAGTTCATTTCCGTTCATCTGGTTCTATTCCTCCTTAGATACCACTTCATTGATTGGATTCCTCAAACAGTCCAAGCAAGCTGAAAGTTTTATATACCAAAAAATGTCCCTTTTCTTCAAAAAAGTTACCTTCCCTCCAGGTATTGTTCTTCAGTGATTACCAATAAAATTAAAACTTACCTTGGATTTTTCATTTTTTATCCGATGAGCTTCATCTATCACCAGATACCTCCAGTTAAATTTTTTGAAAACCGACTTTTCTTTAATGACCATTTCATAGGAGGTCACACACACATCCCACTCTCCAGGCATCATAACATCACGGATGAAAGCAGCCTGTATGAAAAACACACACAAAATAAACTCTCCAATAGAGCCAGCTTACAGTGTTGGAACAATGGCCATCTAGCAATGCAATTTCAGAGAAAACGGGTAGCAAGAAGAAATAGAAATATGAACTTTTAGAATTATTAACATACTTAGATCATTTACATTAGTAAAAGAATTATTAAATAATATGAAAAGAGCATTCTTGCCTGCATAGGGGAAAGGGGATATCTGTTCTTCAAAGGTTACTAGCAGTGATGTTAAAACGAAGTTTTTTCCTCTTAAAACAGGAGATACAATATCTTCCTAGCAAACAGTAGACTTAACCTTTGAATAGCATGCCTGTACTTGGAACAGTGGATGAATCCAATACAAAATATGTAATTTACACCTAAATAAAGCTGAGTATAGCAAATATTACTATTAAGCCATACATATTAAAAATTATATGCTGGTTTTAATGTCTGCAACTCCCAGGTGCACCAAAAATTTAAGAGAGACCCAATATTGGGACTTCACTTTTCACCTCTGCTTTAATGCTACTCATAGTCTTTTTTAAAGTTTAATCTGAAATACTTGTACAATAATTAATGAATCATTTTATATTCTGAAACAATATTTCTCCACCTTGGCAACTTTAAGACCTATGGACTTTAACTCCCAGAATTCCCCAGCCAGCTTAAAGTTGCCAAGTTGGAGAAACATTGCTGCATAGACCATGGTTAGAGAATTCTGGGACTCAAAGTCCACATATCTTCTAGTTACCTTCAAGTTAAGATTGAGAAACATTGTCTTGAAATTGCAGAAGTTGCAAATAAAGAATTCTGGGAACATTACATTCTGACTTACAAAGCAAATCACCAGCTGACTGACTAAGAGCGACACTTACTCTGGCATCCTTGTCTCCAATAAGGCAAACTGCTCGTAATGTTGGAACCCAACGTTTAAATTCATTCATCCAATTATGCAAAGTTGATTTGGGTACCAGAACCATGTGTGGACCGGGAATGTTTCGATAATGCTTCAGATAGCCCAGCAATGCAATTGTCTGTAATGTCTTTCCTAGACCCTACAACAGTTTTAAAAAACAGTATTTAAATGTTACGTATCTCTTTTTAACAGTTCTGAAATAATCTCCATCCATAATCATGCATAAAGGAAGCCTATGATCATGGTATGATCTATGGAGTCAGAATCCGCCATAATTTCAATATATTGCGATATACAAATTACTATTCTAATTAGCATTTGTTTCCAGACAATAAAATAACTTCTTGAGAACGATCCTCTGTAATTCATAAGAAATATTACGCAGAATGAAATGTTTAATTACAATTCACTCTGAGCCACGCTGCAACTGAATATTTTAGTTGTGGTTCGTATTATTGTTATGCATTATGTATTCCTTCCTTCACTTTATATTCATGACTCCTTGGGATGTGTGCTGCTTGGTTAAATTTTTGCATGCAAAAAATGATACGCTGCATTAAAATATAATGCTATAGTCATGATCACCCAAAACTCCCACTATCTGGCTTTTAAAAAAAAGAGAGAAAGAACAAGGGAATGGGACTTCAAAATATGATAGAAAACGGCACAAAAGACATAAAAAGACCCTCCTCCTGCTAGAACCACAAAAGCTTTCCATCTTGCCTGTCCTGCTATATATAGGTTGTTGCAAATCATAAAGAGAATGTGAAAAACTGGACTCAGATCGTCAACAACCCATGAAGTAATAAATGCCAGATCTATTACAATGGGGTATGAAATTAGGAGGAGTTTGTGGTAACGTTTCTGGATACACACATTTTGTTATCAGATATGTAGATTGGGTAGGTCGATGTAAGATTTAAATTTAGGGTCTAGTCACTCTATGCATCTGATAAAGTCAGTTGCAGCTGACAAACCTTTTAATAAAGTTAGTTATAAAAGATGGTCCTAGACAACTCCTGATTTTTTGCCATCATAAAGAAATGTGTCTCCTCTCACACCGGGGTATGAAAAAGTGCTCGATAGCCAAAATTGCTGTTTTATTAAATCTTTTTAAGAGCTTGGAGTCTTGACAAGAAAACTAACAGTAAACTTATAGCTCTTGGTTCCTTTTCCCCTTATATTATCTCAAACTACATCCACAAACATGAGTTTCTTTACCATTTCATCTGCCAAGATGCCATTTACGCCATTTTCATACAAGGAGATCATCCAGTTCAGTCCCCTAACTTGATAGTCCCGCAATGTTCCTCCTTTAACATCTGCAGAAACATAAAGCGCCCCTTTTGTTATTCTGTAATTTAGTTGACGTATCTATGCAAGCAGAAACAATGACCAATAGGGACACTCACAAGAAGGCGATTCCTCAAATCGGACGCACACGTTTGAGGTTTTCCGGCTTTCTGAAAGCAGCTCCTCGTCTTCCTCTTGTTCGGTCCTCCTGTGGCGATAGCTAAAAAAGAAAACCCAACATATGTGCTTCTGCTTCAAGGACACTTAGCCAAAAAAAGTGTTCTGTTCTGTTCTGTTCTGTTCTGTTCTTTCCTATTCCTACTCCCATTCCTATTCCGTCCTGTCCCATTCCGTTCTGTTCCATTTCATTCCATCTTCCTATTCCATTCTAATTATTTTTGTCATGCCACCCCTAATTCTTATTAACCTTCCAACTATTTTGTCACTGACTTCACATTAAATAAAAGGGCTGAGTTGGATGCAAACTTCTCTTGAGACTGCGATCAGTTCCTCTCATTCATACAGGTAGTCCTCAACTTACAGCAGTTTGCTTAGGGATCATTTGAAATTACAGTTGCAACTGAAAAATGTGACATGATACATTCACACTTATGACCATTCCAGCATCTCCAGGGTCACGTGATTTGGACATTTGGCAACTGCTCATATTCATTATGATTTTCCATCTTTTGCGACCTTCTGACCAGCAAAGTCAATGGGGAAGCAGATTCACTTAACAACTGTGGCAAGAAAAGTCATAAAATGGGGCAAAATTTATTTAACAACTGTCTCACTTAGCAACAGAGATGTTGGGCTCAATTGTGTTTGTAAGTCGAGGACTACCTATATGAAACTAACAAAATGTTAAAAAGTCATGGTATTTATATAGATACTTACCAAGCACATCTAAATTAAAGTAACCAAAATATCTTTACAATCCCCAAGGCATGTCAC
>JANHFN010005531.1:20887-43925 GCA_032468175.1 Toxicocalamus goodenoughensis
GAAGAGAAGAGAAGAGAAGAGAAGAGAAGAGAAGAGAAGAGAAGAGAAGAGAAGAGAAGAGAAGAGAAGAGAAGAACTGTATTTGGCTAAGTGTTGCTAGACTCACAAGACATTTGTCTCTGGTACAGAACCAGAGGTGATATTCAGCAGGTTCTGACCACTTCTGGAGAACCGGAAGCAGAAATTTTGAGTAGTTCAGAGAACCAGCAAATACCACCTCTGACTGGCCCTGCCCCCACCTATTCTCTGCCTCCAGAGTCCCAGCTGATCAGCTGCGTCTTCTTTTGTTGTCCTGCACAGGAGAACAGAACTGGGAAGCAAGTTAGTGGGGTGAGGAGGGAATGGGATTTTGAAGTAACCTTTTCCCCTGGAGTGGTGAGGGAATGGAGATTTTGCAGTATCCTTTCCCTGCCATGCTCACCAAGCCATGCCCACCAAGCCACATCACACCCACCAAGCCACGCCCACAGAACTGGAAATATATATATATATATATTAATCCTATTACTGTACAGAAGCACTCAGTATTCTTACAAACAACAAAGAGTGGGTATACTCAGAAAAATGTTACACTCCTGCAACAATATTTGTAACACCATCAAACAATCACATCTCCCTATCCCAGGTCCTTGGAAAGGACTCAATAGGTAGGGAAAAAATCCAACTTCAGTCTGAACATCTGACTGACTGTGTAACAAATCATAATATTAAAGTGCAACCAGTAGAAGGGAGAAATAAGTGGTAATAAAAGGATAAATAATACTACAACCACACACTTTGGGTTAGTAACGCATTAGACAGAACTTAGTAGTCACTGTGTTTTGTCAACTGCGAGAATTAGAGTTATGGCACTGGGGGGAAAACTGTCCCTATCTCTAGTTGTCTTGGCATAATAATACCCTATAGTGTCATCCCAAGGGAAGGAGTTGAAACTGTTTGTGTTCAGGATGTAAAGGTTCTGCAAATATCTTCTCAGTCCTCCTTCTGACTTAAATGTAATTTACATGTATTTATATTCAAATAAATTAAATATTGTTAATATGATTACTCATTAAATTTCCCTTTCTGTTACAAATCGATTGCAACTTTTGTAGAAAATCAGCAGTATGCCATTGAAGGGGAAACATTCCAAATATGCTGAAAGGCAATTACTTCTTTAATATTTGGTCCAAAAGAAGTATGGATAAATTAAGGACTAAGGATTGTGAGGTACTGAGAAATACACACTTAGCCAATCCAGCAGGAAGTCTAGAGCACTGAACAATAATGCTCAATTTGCATCAATAATTATGCCAACCAGAACCAAGGGGTGGAATTTCTTCTCAACTAATTAATTTAGAATTAAAGAGAGCAATGGTGAGACCATCATCTTTTTTCAGTTCTCAAGTCAGGCAGTAGTGACCAGAAGCTTATGTTAAGTATTTGCCTTCCTTCCGATAAATTATGAAGCAATATTCAATTTGCCTAAGCAATCCCTGGCAGCAAAGTGTGTGAATCAGCAATTGTGATGGAACCATTTTGTGTTGGCACTTCAGGCCTAGAATGTTTATTTCACTTAGAATGCTGACACTGCTGTCTGCTAACAAGGTTTTGGGAAGAGACACAGCTGGAATGCCATTAAGAAGTATTGGCTGGATATACAGAGAGAGAGAAAGAGATTATTGGGGGGGGGGCACACATTTTTCCTTATCAAAAGAATTGGAAAGCATTGAAGTATTCCCGTCACCAGCTAAAACATGAAAGAAAAATTGGCAAGCCCCTTTTCTTAAGAAAACAAAACCCTTTCCCTAAATTTGCATTCTTGGCAACTGACATAATCTGATATTTATCTCCAGGCTGGGAAGGCATGGCCTAAGGGCTGTCTGTCAAATTTGAATGGCGTCTGCATATACCTGCGTGCCAGCATATTGAACATGTATTACATATGGAAGGGCAATGAATAATTTAGAGCCTTGGGGTGGGATTGATCTGACTAACTTTCAGTTGCCAAAATAGAGTGGATATAAAAAGTCTAAAAAAAACCCTGTTGAAATGTCAGGTTTCTGAGGTGTAAAAATATCAGGCCAAGATAAATCACTTCAGATTTTTTTTCTACCTTTTATGTCATATATGCAGTAAGTTCCCGCTCTTTGGTGAAATGAAGTCTTGAAAAATGGAAGAAGTTCCCTGAAAGGGAAAGGTATTTATAAACATTAAAAGACATTGATTGATTTTGTCCTAGGGTTAAGAAGAAAGGATAATCTGTAAATGAGTTTAAAACAGGTTGATTCATTTGAATTTGTAGCCAGTGGAGTTTTTTTGCATGGTGTTCTATTGCTTGTTTGATATTGATTTGCTTGTTTGTTTGATTGATTTATATCTGAACCTTTTCTCCTGAAGGTAGATTACAGTGAGATTTGTCTTCATTTTATCTCCATAACAGCAACCCTGAAATGCAGATTGGGTTAAGGAAGATACAGACTGGGCCAAAATCATCTAGCAAGTTTCTATGACTGAGGGTAACATTTGAACCTGACTAGGGAATGTTGGGAATTGAAGTTCAGACATTTTAAAGTTGCCAAGGTTGATAAAAACTCAACCATTCCATGACAGAAATATTTTAAAATGTAGTGATACACAAAACATTGTGGCAACTGAGTTCATTTCTGGATTCCCTCACCTGGAAGAGAAAGGAAGAGTTCAGAACAGTTCCATGTCAATGACCAGTACTAAGCCTCAGCTGAGTTTATTTCTAGAACCTGGATAAAAGGAGAAAATGTATTGCCAAAAACCCCTCTGCATATATATGCATTGCAACAGTCAAGATAGGATAGGTGCAGAGGTGGCATTCAGCCAGTTCTGACAGGTTCTGGAGAACCAATAGTGGAAATTTTGAGTAGTTTGGAGAACTGGTAAACACCACCTCTGTTTGGCCCTGCCCCCATCTATTCGCTGCCTCCAGAGTCCCAGATTATTGGTGCCCCAGATGATTGGCTGGGTCTTCTTTTGTTGCCCCGCATGGGAGAATGGAGCTGGAAAGCAGATTAGTGGGGTGGGGAGGGAATGGGGATTTTACAGTAGCCTTCCCCTGCCATGCCCACCAAGCCACGCCTACCAAGCCATGCCTTACCCACCAAGCCACGCCAAACAGAACCAGTAGTAAAAACATTTGAATACCATCACTGGATAGGAGCATAAGTGGAGAAAGTACAGAGGCTTGCAGGACACTACAAAACAAGAGACCAGGGCCAGACGTCTCACTTCCTTTCAACACTGGGAGTGAGCATAGAAGAAGGAAATCAACCAGTGGCCCCCACCACTCCAAATCCCCAAAGACACTCGAGGATACTACAGTTAATAGTATCAAAAGCCACCAAGAGATCAAGTAGAATGAGAATGGGCACACTATCCCCATCCCACTCTCACCAGAGATCATTTAAAAGCATGACCAATGCCACACTTTATATATATATATATCCTGTTTCTCCAACAATATGGCCTCCCCCAATAGGAAGTCCCAGCATGTTTTATAGGCATGAAATGAAATTGAGCCCCTCCCCCCAAATTAAGGCCTATATTAAAACATGCGAAATGGTGGGAAATGGTGGGGGGGGGGCTTGCCGTTAGGAAGTACTTTTGTTACACACCCAGTTATGGTGCTGCCTGTGATGACTCCGATACGAAGCACCCCACCAATGCCAAGGTCAACATCCAAGCTGTCGCCTCCTGCCCACCCGAAGGTGAAGGGAGGAGGAATTAAGTCATTCCTGAAAAGACAACCTAGCCATTTTTTCGGGGCTCAAAAAAAAAAAAGACCCGGCCTTATTATATGAGAAACACGGCAATTATCTTATTGATATTTCAGTTGTGTTGATTTTTTCTTATATATCATGTAAGCGAATCATTGGACTGGACAGTGATCAAAATGCATACAAAAGTAGCTACTGCATATAAAATTGGACACAGTAATGTTTGCCTGTAAATTATTTTTTTAGTTTCAATCGTAATGTAATGCTTGCAAGCAAGCACTTCAATACAAACTGCTTTTAACTTAATTTTTTTAAAAAACACAATTTTTGTAACAGCGTTTCGATGTCTGGAATATCTTACCAGATTCAGTTATTTCAGCTACTAACTTTCACAGTTTAATTCCAACTTCATTTCTGTAAAGCTCATCCTATAATTCTTTAATTTAGTTCTTTAATTTTGTTTGAATTTGTCATTTTTGTTTGATGAATAAATAAAAAGTGAGTAAATGGTGTCCATGTGAAGCAGCTCCTCCCCTTGAGAGAATTACTCCTAGAAGTGGACCATTATTAATATTTTTTTTCTTTTAAACTTCTTATACTGTCTAGAGTTACAGACAGTAGCCTAATCCAAACCTGTAGTAAAATATTAATCCAAGATAAGGTCTCTTCACCATTCCACAGCTGGAGAATAAAGTGGTGGAATTGATGAGGGTAAATATCATATTATGGATGAGCAACACTATCTTCATAACATCCTTCCATGTTATTTCCAGGCTCTCAAAATTATATCAGTAAAATTATGTAACTTTTAAGCAACATGCTGGATGCAGTGGGCTACTGGGGAATTCTGACAGTTGAAATCCATACATCTTAAAGTTGCCAAGTTTGAAAAACACTAATGTAGAAGTTAACCTAGCTTTCCGTAAGATGATTCTTTCCAGGTAGATTGTGACATCATTTCCCAAATTCTGAGTCAAATAGCAGAGACAGGTGGGAGTTGTAGACTGGAAGGCAGAAGATTAGAAACAACCACATTATTTAGTGTAACTACCTGCTAGGCTCTAAAACTGCATCTCGGTATAGATATAATCTGAGCATTCATGAGATTAAAGTATGGGCAAACATATTTTCATTAGGAACTGATGGTAGAACAGGGAAGGTATTTGTACTTGTCAAAAGGACCCCCCCTTCAAACTTACAGTGTCAGAGGATATTTGCTACTATGAAATTGAATAAATGAGGACTTTGTCAGGGTGATTTGGAAAGAATTTTTCATACAAATATAAACATCAAGTTCAATAAATATTTTTGATGCAATAATTTTTTTTTATTTTTTGCTCACCCAGTTCAATAAATATGAATCATAATGAAGACTGAACTATAATTCCTTAACTTTTAAGTTATTGAGATAGCTAGGATTTCATGCTAGCAACTACTTAAGTTGATTAAATACTGGAATATAAGGTGTGGTAATTTCTAAAGGTTTATTAATAAGGAATAAGGAAGTGGTAGTTTTAGGCATCGTAGCATCTCATTCTATGACTCAGTGACAGAAATAATTCTTATTCTAATTGCATAATGTTTGTTTGATAAAAAAGCATGCATGTTTTTTTAAAGTTCCTTCTTACATTCCCTGGTTATTGAAAACTTTTTTTGTGTGTGTAATCAGCTGAAGCAGAACTTTATAAATGCATTTTGTTCCTTTAACTAGGGGAAACATGTCTAGTTTTTAGTGGCTCACTGAAGACAAAACATTATTTCATTATTTCAGTGTTCTCAGAATGAGTTTTGCAACACTTCTGCTAAAGTGGAACTGCCTACCTAGCTCAGTCCAATGAACTTCCAGTAACTACTGAATCATTAACCACTTTCAATACAGTATGCAAATCACACAGAGTCTTCTCTTGGGCTCTTTTCATAATATCCTGGCTCATCCCTCAGAACATGGTCAAGACATATCTTGTAAGGATAATACCCATTCTACAGAATGGTAAGTTGCCTTAAAGGAAAAGGAATCAAATCAAATAATTGATAGTTTATTATCTGGAATATTGTGAGAACTTTTCAGTGCTTTGTATTTATAACTGTGTTTAGATATGAATGCTTATATTCTTAAATTAATGGTATCAGTTAAAAACAACAATCTTATCCTGATTATTAAACAACTATCTAAACAATTTTACAAAATAAAATAAAATACTGCCTTTTGTATTGATATTAAAGTCTGTTTCCTCAGTCATAATGATTATGTAGTTTGAAATTATTTTATTAATGAAATTATTTGATAGTTTTATATTGAAACTATATCAATATATCCCTAATTTAAACACACACACACACACACACACTATTTTAATCCATGCCTTTTCTGGAATTGCCTTCTTTAAGAAGACTCATGTAATTTTCAAAAGTAAGACATCGTGTATGGTGGTTTTGTATGCAATTCATACCAACTTTTTTTCTCAGTTATCTCAGAATTGATAGTTTGTTCCTTTCCTTTGGTCTTGTTAAATTTAGACTGGATTGGCCACATTAATTCTGACTAAAACCATATACTACTGTTAGCTGATTCAAGTTTGATATAGTTCAATGAAACTCATCTACATTTGACTGGTAGACAAATAATTCTGACAACATTTTCAATTGAGTTTATTGCAGAGTTTAAGGTTAAAATGCCTGACAGATTATCTTGATGGTACTTGAGTCCAGATGATTCTATTAGTGCTTACTGAATTATTGTGGGATTTCAATACACATTATCATGGTATCTTCTGGA
This sequence comes from Toxicocalamus goodenoughensis, assembly GCA_032468175.1. Classification (NCBI taxonomy): domain Eukaryota; kingdom Metazoa; phylum Chordata; class Lepidosauria; order Squamata; family Elapidae; genus Toxicocalamus; species Toxicocalamus goodenoughensis. The sequence continues at coordinate 27,392 of JANHFN010005531.1, forward strand.
ATAACTGTAAAATCCAGTGCTTTTCAAATACCTGCCGGTGTTGGCAATGAGTTGGATGAAGAATTTAAACTGAATCCGTGAAAGATACATACTGTGGGTAATTACAATTTTGGAAAGATAGTAGGTTTATTATTCATTCTTTTACAATAAGCCTGAAGTCTGAAGGAATATCTGAATGTGAATCTCAATTTACGCTGGCTGAGAAACCCATAGAATCTCCTATTATCAGTGTCAGCTAAGACATGTTTTATCTTGGAAGGAAATAATCTTAAAAGTTCTAATTCACAGGCATTACAGAGTTACTATGTAGTAGATTATAACAAAATTACAGAGTTGGAAAGGACCTTGGAGGTCTTTTAATCAAATCCTCTGCTCAGACAGGAAACCTTAGACCATTTCAGACAAATGGTTATCCAATCTCTGCTTAAAAATGTCCAGTGTTGGAGCATGCACAACTTCTGGAGGCAAGTTTTTCCACTGATTAATTGTTCTAACTGTCAGAGAATTTCTCCTTAGTTATAGGTTGCTTCTCCCCTTGATTAGTTTCCATTCATTGCTTCTTGTCTTGCCTTCTGGTACTTTGGAGAATAGCTTGACTTTCTCTTCTTTATGGCCACCTGTTAAATGTTAGAATACTGCTATCATGTCACCCCCTGGTAGCATCATGGGCTGCCTTTGTATTTAGTCCCAAAATTTAATTGGTACAGAATCCAACAGCCAGGGAGATATTATACTGCATCTTTCCTAAAAACATTGCTTTAGTTGTTGTTTTTTGCCCCACCAGAAGTTCAAGATGCAAGTTCCTAGCAGCCTTTAGTTCATCACAACGTTAGGTGACAACAAATCATAAGTGTTTATTAATTCTTAACATATCAGTCACTACATTTATTGGCTCTGGTCTTAGTCATAAGCAAAGATTTTCCCCCCATAACTTTAATTTAAAAAGGACATTATCTGTTTACAAATATGCCATGGGAAACAAGAAGAAGATTCAGAGAAGCTGCAATATACAGCTGAAAAGATCTGAATGACACTAGGTGGCAACAAACAGAATTTTATATATCCATGCTATCAAATTGGCATTTGGACTTTTGCAGACCAAATTTGGTAGTTTTATTTTAGACATTGAACCAAATAAATAAGAGAAATAGGAGGACCTCCTTTTTCTTGAAAACAGTTTATCATTTAAATGTGATTAAATCTTGTGATCAAATATTCACAAGACAAAATAATAAAATAAATAATAAGGCCCAGTTGCCTCCAGAAAAAGCACCTTTGGAACAACCATGACCTGGATGAGTGAGAATCTCTATAGAATAATAAAAATATCTTTTTTTAAAAAAATCATTATTTACATCCATTTTATATTTTCAGGACACAAATGGCACCAGAGAATGCATGAAGCTACCTGATCATCTGGAAAAATATTATCTTACCACCCTGTACTCTCTTGAATTCATCTTTGGCTTCATTGGAAACGTTGTTGTTGGTTTGGGTTCACTTTTCTACTGGAAGACCTGGAAAAGTGGCAACATCTACCTGATCAACTTAATCCTGTCAGATTTATCTTTCCTTTGCACGCTTCCATGGCTAGTGTCAAGTTATTCCAAAGGAACAGATGACAACATTTGGTGCCTATTTAACAGAATTATCCTCTTCTTTAATTTGTACACAAGCATCCTTTTCCTGACCTTTATAAGTATTGACAGATATCTGCTCATAAAGTATCCTTTCAAAAATCACTTTCTGCAGAAGAGAGCCACAGCTATTGTTTTCTCAGTAGCCATATGGATCTGGATTATATTGGAACTATCTCCCATATACTACTTCATCACCACTCAGAACAACAGCAATGACAAACAATGTTTAGATTATGCAAGTTCAGGAGATGCCATCCACAGCCTCATCTATAGCCTGATCTTGACAGTCACTGGGTTTATAATCCCATTGTGCATCATGTGGTTTTTTTACATAAAGACTCGTGCTCTCCTTATAAGCCACAGTTTGCAGGTCACTACCACTCTGACACTTGAGAAGCCTCTCGTGCTAATCATTATGGCAGTGAGTATTTTCTCACTTCTATTTGCTCCCTATCACATCATGCGCAATGTTAGAATTGCCTCCCGAGCATCATCATTCTGGAAGCCTTCTGCATGCACAAAGAACCTGATTAAAGCTGTTTACACAATAACAAGGCCTATTGCCTTCTTGAACAGTGTAATTAATCCCATCTTTTATTTCTTAATGGGGGATCATTGCAGAGAGACGCTTGTGAACAATGTAAGACATTTCTTAAAAAGATTTCTACCTTGCTATAAATGAAGTTTTGAGGAAACTTTGAGAAGAGATGGGACACATCAGATTGCTAGTTTATGAGGTACAAGCTACAAGTTTTACTAACAATCTGTCAATTGCCCATGAACTCAAGTGGACTCTAAATGTGGATCTAAAACTCTGTTGTTTTCTTCAAGTATTTCATCCCAGCTTGAAATATTATAGCACGTGTTTGGATCTCATTAGGTGGATAAAAGGCCAGATATTATTACCAGCTTAGTGACTTTCATCAGTTTTTGTGTGTTGCATCTGCAACTTCCTTTTTCAGAAAGACATACACTTGAAATGGTGTTCCATGCTAGCTGAATCCCATTCAAACTGGATTACTGGGGTATGTTGTACTGCATGTGGACTGCCTCTGAAGAGAAAGTTAAACTCCTGCCTAATATAACTACCAGCGGTGGTGTATTAACCATTAAGCAGACTAAGCACATGCTTAGGGCACCAGGCCCAAAGGGGACACCTCAAAGTTGAGAATATAGCTTCTTTTGTACAGTATGTGAGTTTTGTCAGTGCTTAGGGCACCAGTGAGCCTTAATCCAGCACTGACTGCCAGAGTTAATTAAAATAGTGGCATTTTAAAAATGACCCAAGGAGATTGGGTCATTAGTGGAAGATTGCTGATTGCTAAAGAGAGGTTTGTATGGTGAAAAACAGGATACCCATTTCAAGTATTTAAATTATAAATGCAAGAGTATTAGATTATGGGAGAAGTTCTTCAAATTTCTTTGAAATAAGAGAATTAAAGCAAATTCTCTTTCATGCAATTGTATTTTGAACATTGACAGAAAAAAGAACCCAGGAGGTTGTCTCTACTGTGTAGTAATTAGCCTTTAAAGGTCTAAATAAATTAGAACCAGTTATATAAATAACTTTCATCATATACCTCTCAATCAGCTGACCTCCTGAGTGTTTTTTGAGGATTAGACAAACGATTACTAAAAGAAGGGTTTTTCTGCGATGCACAGAATTCAGAGAAACTTTATAGGGATTTTCCAGAATTATCATTACTGCAATTTTTTGATGTTAAGCAAATCACTGTTTCATAATTTTAATAGAATCTGGGATCCTTGCCTTTTGGTTTGTCTGCATTTTTTTATATGAGCTTGTTTCATACATATCAGGTGCCAGTGTTTGTTACTTTACCCTGAGCCTATGATTTTTCATGGATTGCATAGAAGAGCACTCTAAATGTGAAAATAGGGTATTTTATATATAACTTGGCATATTTGTATTTATACATTTGTTTTTTATCTGTTTTCTTAAATAAATCTTGTTGAAAATAAGATTTCTTCAGTTCAGTGACACCATTTCAACAACTGTTCTTTGCTTTTGGTATCTGAAGATTGAAAATTAAGTTTTAACTCTGAATCTTTTTATAACTCTCTGTTCCTCTTACATCCATATTTAAGAAGCAGGGGTAGAGCTAAGCAGAGGTGGTATTCAGCAGGTTCTGACCACTTCTGGAGAACCAGTAGTGGAAATTTTGAGTTGTTCAGAAAACCGGTAGCGAAAATTTTGAGTAATTCGGAATACCACCTCTGACTGGCCCCTCCTGCCTCTATTCTCTGCTTCGCAAGTCCCAGCTGATCGTTTCGGTCTTCTTTTGTTGCCCTGCACAGGAGAACAGAGCTGGAAAGCAGGTTAGTGGGGTGGGGAGAGAATGGGATTTTGCAGTAACCTTCCCCAGGATTGGGGAGAGAATGGAGATTTTGCAGTATCCTTCCCCTGGAGTGGGGTGGGAATGGAGATTTTACAGTATCCTTCCCCTGCCACGTCCAACAAGCCATGCCCACCAAGCCATGCCACACCCACCAAGCCACGCCCACAGAACCGGTAGTAAAAAAAATTGAATCCCACCACTGGAGCTAATGTACTGGTAATACCACTTTTTCTATCCAACCAAACTTCTTCCTTATCACTGAATTTCAATTTTTAAAACTATTTTTTTTAAATAATGAAAACTGACAGTTAATCTCTAAATGCTGCTAACACGCTCACTTTTAAAAACATATTTGTTTATCAAATGCGTTGGCGTGCATTAGCATTCTTAGAAAATAAAAATGACTGCAAATTAGAACTTGCCTGAGGGAGATTGGGGGAGAGAGTGTTTAAGAAGTGTGAAATCTAAAATAAATAAATAAATAATTGCTATATTAATAAGTATATGTATCGACCCTGAAAAAAAACAATCTGGAGTGGTATTTTTTTAAAGGAAGAAAGTCATTACTTTGCAGACCCACAATGAGCTTGAGATAAGATGGGTAGTCTATAAATTTTATAAATGAATAAATGGCAGTCACTCATAGTAGGTAACCCCACCCCCAATTTGACAAATATTTTGTGAGAGTGCCCACAGTCTGTTCTCAAAATTCTATAGGTATCAGTTGTTTTAAGTGCTTTGTTTGTCTCCCCTAACTTATAGCATAGAACTGAAGGTTCATTCCCCTAAATTAAGCTTTGTGATCTGAATTCCTTACCAGAGTGAATAAAAATATAGTATAGGTTAGAAATACCAAATGACAAATCTTTTATTATTTAGAACACAAGCATTAAACGAAAGCAGGACCTATATTTTTAACACACCTTCAAACCTGGAAATCTGTATAGTTTAGCAGAGTGCATATAGAGCCTTTTTCGGCCTTGTGCCACCTGTCACATATACACCACGCTCCACCACCCAAGCCCATTCCACCCCAGCCCTAAATCGGGTTGACAAATATTTAAACATAGCCCTACAAATGTTGATTCAATGCCAACAGGCTTAGGTAAACAGATTTTAAAAATACAAATTGCACTCAAGATACCTACTGCATTAACATTATCTTATCTAGGCCCCTGCAATTCAAAGACATGGCAGGATTAATTTTTTAAAAAATAGCAAGGATTTATTTGCTGAAAATATGTGTTACAGATCCAATTGATGAACTGCTAACAAGCCCATTTAGGTACATCTAAATCATTTTGCTAGAACTATTTAATGTGACAATATTATTTATTTCCAATGCATGGGGTAACACCATAGATTGGGCAAACTGATTTTTCTTCCTTCAGCTACTTAAAAGGCATTGCTTCTATTTACTTTAGCATGAAAGTTGACACAGTTGGATGCTCCCACCATAAAACCTGGAAGCCATGTGTCAGTGGTTCAAATGGAAGTTTTTTAAAAATACCTTTTGAAAGTGAATATTCACAGATACATTTATAAATAATTTCCTTTTATCTTTGGAACTCCTAATGCAGTACAGTAATTGCTGGTACAAGTCTTATAAATAGTGGAAACAAGCTGAAAGAGATGATTGTAGTACTAGGAATGAAAGCATAAGTATCATTTGAAGTATTCCATTTTTGTCTTCACAACATATTAAACTAATAACTCTATTAAAGATGCAGTGTGCAACTTTTTATGTTTTATTACTGGAAAGAAAGTGCACTATAGCCCATGACACTTTATTTATTTATTTTTTAAAAATTATCTGCCATCCAATACAGATAATCCTTGATTTACCAGCAGTGTGCTACAGCTGCCAAAAAAGCCAACAAAGTTCTAGGTTGCATAAACAGAAGGACAGAATCAAGATCATGTGAAGTGTTAATACCACTTTATAATGCCTTGGTAAGGCCATAGTTGAAATACTGCATCCAAGTTTGGTCACCATGGTGTAAAAAAGATGTTGAGACTCTAGAAAGAATGCAGAGAAGAAGAACAAAGATGATTCAGGGACTGGAGGATAACACATAAACAACTGGGTATGTCTAGTCTGATGAAAAGAAGGACATGAGTCATCCAATATCTCAGGGGCTGCCACAAAGAAGAGGGAGTCAAGCTATTCTCCAAAACACTGAGGGAAGGACAAGAAGCAATGGGTGGAAACTAATCAAGGAGAGAAGCAACCTAGAACTAAGAAGAGATTTCCTGACAGTTAGAACAATTAACCAGTGGAACAACTTGCCTTCAGAAGTTGTAAATGCTCCAGCACTGGAAGTTTTAAAGAAAAGATTGGCTAACCATTTGTCTGAAATAGTATAGGATTTCTTGCCTGAGTAGGGGGTTGGACTAGAAGACCTCCAAGGTCCCTTCCAAATCTGTTATTCTATTCTACAACCATTTGTTCAGGGATTGTTTGAAGTTACTGGGAAAAAGTGACTTAATGATTGGTACTTATGCTTATAACTGTCACAACATCCCCACATTCATGTGAACAAAATTGGTGGGTTTAACATCCGGCATTTATTTACCTTTCCAGTTGGCTTCCAACAAGCAAAGTCAGTGGAGAAAACTAGATTCACTTAGTAACTGTAGTGGTTCATTTAACTGCATCAAAAAGGTTGTAAAATTGAGCATGATTGCTTAGCAGTGGAAATTGCAGTCCCATACTGGTTGTAAATTGTGGACCACCTAACTCTTTTCAAAAAGTCCATTGCTGCTAATATGTTGTGTCTTTTTTTAAAGATCTGCATCAAAACATAAGGGATAATGGAAATGATAGTGGGGTTTTCAGGACTGAGAGAAATAGGATAACCTCTTTCTGCAAACACTGTTCATAGCCAAGATCTTGTGGTTATACAATTTGGTGGAAAATGGAAGCAGAATATTTATTTTTATAGAACCATTGAAATACAAGTGTTTCTTTGTTTTCTTGTGAAATTGTTGGTACATATCCCACAGATTTTTGATAGAGTAGCCTTAGAGGGTCAGGAGACTGCCAGAAATTCAGGGTAGTGTAGATTAGGGCTACCTTATATTGGCTAAAACAAATGTAGATTATTTTAAGTTTATATTGCCCTGAAATAAAAAAAATGGTAAGTAAAACAAAATATTCAGCAGCCTTATTTATTTGTCAAATTGATACAGCTGTTGTCACTGTTTCTTTCTGGAAAATAATCTTTCTGGTAATGCATCTTTTTGTTCATGAGCTTTGTACAAATGTTACTTTATGAGCAATTATAACATGAAAATGAGAAACTTATAATATGAAGACTAAACTCTCCTCTCCAATCAGACACAATTTAACTATGGGAATTAAGAGTAAAATTTGCTCCCTCAAAATGGCCAAAACTTTTTTTTATCAATAAATAAGTGAACTATATGGGCAAAATAGGAATAGATAATGGGAAGAAATTATTTTCATCCAAAGGAAGTGCATAGATTTATATTCAACAAGTAAAAACCAAGAAGATTAATTCTATCAGTTTGAATGAACAATCACATTTGGCTACACTCTTATATCCAATTAGTGAACCTAAACTGTGCTGTAATCTATTTATACACAGAAAGATTCAGTGGAAACAACTTCTGTTGTATCACACTTTATTACTATATATAAATCTGTGAATCTATTTGAACTTGGATTGAAGTTCAACAATTTATTGAAGCGATGAATACCAAATTAAAAAGAGTAAAAAAAAGGATGGGGGAGATGAGGAATGTATGCTAGGCTAATTGACACTGATGCTAGGTATACTTCAGAATTTTACTTTGACAGGACTGACACATTGTGTTAAGCCACAGTTTGTTTAACCAAAGTTGATTGAGAAAGCCACAACTGGCTATAGACACATTATTCTAACTTTTAATTCAGGGGTCGCCAACCTTTTGGACCTCAGGGATCATCAAACACATAATTTTAAATCCTGCAGATTACTAATGTGAATTTTGACTGATGTGGCTTACTGACATTGGTGGGAAAGCTGGTGCACCCGGGTGGAGGAGCAACTGCTCTGGGATGACCAAAGGGCCAGTCCTGTGACTACTGCAGCCTTGAAATATGGGACCAACCTTTCTACCAACATCAGCAAGCCACCCTGGGGTGGGTTTTCCTCCCCAGTATTGGTCTTACCTTCCAGTTCCAGCTTGTGTGGCTTTACTCAAGTTAAGGTTTGTGCTCGGCTAAATGATGGAGGCCAGTGGGTGGGCAGGCCATGTGGGTGGCGCAGCCTTATGTTCTCATGCAGCCTGGATTAATTGTTTTGGGGGAAGTGCTTTGTGGGGGACATTTCTCTAGACCACCAAAAGTTTCTCGCAGACCACCAGTGGTCCCTGGCTCACCAGTTGGCAACCACTGTCTTAATTCACTGTTTGCTAACTATATGTAGCTGCATTTAAGATTCCTGTGCTACCTGAAAACCAAATTCCATCATGAAATCATGTGCTTCTGCTTGAACTGACAATTACTTTAAACACATACAAATTACTTTCATTTCACAGCTGACTTTTAAAGAAAAAACATTCTTATAAGTTGACATTGAGGAAGAGATTCCCAGGGTAACAGATACAATTTAGAGTTACCTCATTTTAAAAATGCAGTTAGATTTAAATTTGTGATAGTCAAAAAGCTAAACAAAAAATAGCAGGAGCTGAGAAAAACATAAAGTTCATAGAAAATAGATCAACATCTCCACAGTCTATAACATATGCATATTTTATATGGGACTATGGATAAATAATTCTGATAAATCAGCTGCATGTCTTGATTTATGACCGGCCATTCTTTTCTTGTGGGTAATCAGATTGCCAGGGCATATAAGGACATCTGAAAAACCCAGCTGGCTTTCACCAAAGAGCTCCAAGCAATTCTAATTCAGTGTTTTCCTTCCAACAGTGAAATGCCAAAAGATTATACAATAGAAGGGAAGGAACTTTACAGATATTGTAATCCTCTCCAAGCTTAATATAGTAGTAGTATCCTTGGACAACAATGTTATACTGTATGGCACTGAGAAAGCAACAACAGGGCAGCAACAACAGGGCTGAAAGCTATCTCCATGCCATGGAAATGCAAATGCATTTGGACATTTCGCTTCTTGACCACATCACAAATTACAACATTTTGATGTGGCACCAATTATAGAGAAGGACGGCTCTGTTGGTATGGACATGTCCTGAGAGTATCACCTTCCATCATTGCCAAGATTGCCTACCAACTAGAAGTCATTCGCCGGTGACCTTGCAGGCATCCAAAACAGAGATGGCAAGACACCATCAACAAAGATATGCAAACCTCGGGCCTGCGCCCTGGAGATACAGCTGACCATGCAAAGTGGCATTCAATGATCCAAAAAGCATACCCTGCACTTGTGGGAATACACTAGGAAAAAGAAGACCCCTGGACAATAAGCAAAAAGATTCATGAAAAGTCCTAGTACCAACACCTTATTCTCTTGAAGTTTGTTTGTTTGTGTCTGAAGCATCACAATTAAAATAAGGCATACTATATGTTATAAATTTAAAATGTGAAATACGAGATTAAAATATGTACAAATTAAGCAGTTCTTGCTCAGAAACTAGCAACATTGAGTTCTGTTACAATGCTATGAGGTGCTCAAGTGGACACTGATTGGGACACAAAGGGCAGGTATACCTATGTGTTGTTGTCTGCTGTTGCCACTATCACAAAGAGCAGAAGCCACCAGATAACCCCATTTGTTCAGAGTGTATCTGGATCTTGTTGTAACTTCTCATAGTGAAGTGCTCATTCTATTGAAATAATCCTGGCTCATAGAATGCTCTGATCTTCATGGGTATCAATTTTTCTTCAGCAATAAACTTAGCCACAGTTTCCCTACAGTGTCTTAAATATGGTAAGTGAAATGAATTGTTATCTTCATCAAAGCATACACACTACAAAGAAACAAAAGGAAATCACATTAATGGTTTAAGTTAATGATATAAGTAAGCAAGGAGGTGAGCATGGGCACCCACCAGTCAGTGAATGTCTTAAGCATTACTGGTGGTAACTTCCTCTCTCAAGATTTTGCCAGCTGTCTGTGGTAAATTAACGTGAATTATTATTTTAACTTCTACAGCACTTACTGAGGGCAATGTTAATGATGATTTCACTGAATCTGTTCCCATTAACTCTTGGTTTGTATTCTAATATCTTCAAATTTATTTTTAAAATAAGCGATCTAAACTTCAGGTGAAATCTGTGCTTCTATTATTATTTTTATTTCTTTCTGGCCTTGGGAAAGTAGTTCCCAGAATTCTGTATTATTATTTTGTAAACACAACAGTCTTAATTTTTGCCACTGGCTTTTATAGTAATCCTGTTTGTTACTTCTTATCAGTGTTTGGTATTTCCAGTGTCATCTCTCACTGCCTCTATCCTGTAAAATGATTTATCCTTCTTAAAGTGTCTGACTAGTCTAGCCAGTTCCTTACTTTTATGGTTAAACCAAGAAATTCTGGTTTCAGTTATTTTCTCTGCCAGAAGTTTAGATTGCCAACCACTTCCTCATACATGCTATGTGTATTTCCTTGTTCTGAATAAGGGTAACATTGCTGGACTATATATCATTAAACTTAGAGCTTTGGCTAAGGAGGAATGTCCATTTTAATCATTTTCCAGTTTTTATAATGACTGTCTAATGCTACTGTATGTTATTTCCATATATTCATATAGCCACATCATGTTCCAAGCTAGAGGGTTAAATGATCACTCTCTATAATATCAAAACACTGCACTAATAGGATCAATAAGACTGATATGAATATATTATCATGAGAGTCCTCCCCTGTTGCTGACATTTAAGCACCTAGACTGATCCCATTGTGATCCATACTAACTGACCATTTATAATTTGTACATGGAGGAATCTTTGGTGCTTGGTGGTTTTCTTGCAGACATTTAACTGCCAAACTAGGTAACATCATAAGTTCATACATTAATTGGAGTAGTTCTAGTCTGCCCTTATTCTGAATGTTATCATGAGATATACAGCATATCCCAATGGGAAAATGGTCTCAATTTCCAAAAAGCCTTTGTCATTTGAATATTTCCAAACTTGGACCAAGGGAGAATGTTAATGTTAACAAATGTGTAGGCATTTATGTGCCTACAAGACAACATATAAATTGGAATACCTTGGAACAGTCTTTAGTTGATATGCTACGTCAACCTACAAATGTAGATTTAATTATTTGTGGGGATTTTAATCTAGTTATTTATATTAAAACACCAACTTATTTCCTTGTCCAAATTTTGTATTATTTGAAGTTCAGAATTTATGATTCCAGGTCTGAGAAACATTTCAGTGTTCAGCATATTATTAAGGCAAGATTATTTTGAATCTTGGTTCTTTTAAAAGTTCAGTTTCGAGGCTAGCATTAAAATAAAACTGTCACATGGGAAACCTCTGATGTCATACGTGTTCAGTTTCGATGCCAAGGATTCCTTGCTGTGAAGGAAACAAATTAATGGATTCCTCCCACCTGCTATCTGTGGAAATAGATATTATTTCTACAGATTTCCTCATTCCTGTCTGAATGAGATTGATGATTTAGTCAAACCTCTGTGGGACAAACAGATTACGATGGTCTGTCCTTAGCACTTTATTGTTCTGTAGCTTGTTTAATTAACAACTAAAAGTGATATAAACTCACAAAACCATTGCTTTAAGGTTGCCACTCTCTATCTTCTGTTCCTGGTTGAATCCCTGGTTTACTGAAGCACTTTTAGAGATGAAATGCAAAGATGACTTCCACAAAACCAACCGAGAAAGAGGAAAAGTGAATTTAATCAATTAGTCTAAGAGTATGGGTGCATGTTTGGACCTATAACATACCAGCATGGTGTGCTTCTCTTCCCATTTTTGTTGGCTTACTTGCAATTGGTGTTCTTGTTTAGGGTACCCAATACTCTATTGAGGAGAAATGACCAAAAAAAAAAATCTTCTGCCCAGTTGCTGTAATTGATTTGCACAGCATTTCAAAATAAAGTTGCTGGCATTCATGAAATTCTTCCTTCTTCATGGGTGGAGCCTAATGTTGTGATGGAAGTGATAACACCTAATGTTAATTAGGATTCCTTTTCATCTGTGGATTCTGATATATTAGATTATATATTCTCTAGGATAACATCTACTCTTTGCAACCTTGGCTTCTTGAGGACACATGAGGTGGTTGAATAGTGGGAGCTGTGTTATTGTCAACATCTTCTTGTAGATGGAATGATCACTGTAACCTTAAAAGATGCCACTGTTAACTTGCCACCCATGGTTCCACTATACTTAACAAATACTGGCTGGTCTTTCATCTTTATAATTCTTTCATTTTTGGAAAATTTATTGAAAGAGTGATGAGGGGTAGTATGTTCTCAAAATTGATTGTCTAGATCAGGGCTCCCCATACTTACTGGGTTAACGGTCCAGTACAGAGAGAGTGGGAGAAGGGATGGTTTTGTGCATGGGGCAGATGCACACGCACAGCTTCATTTGTGTGAGTGGCGAGTGCATACATCAGCACCGCCACTCATGTGAGTGGAGCTGCAAGTGCCGGTGTCCATTGCTTGTACAAGTGGGTCTGCAAGCACTGGTGCCTGCTGCTTGCATGAGTGGGTCTGCAAGTGTGTGCATATAGTAATCTGCCACTCATGCCATCTAGTTGCAAATAGCCCACAGCTGTTGGTGAGCTGTGGTCCACAGTTTGGGGACACCTGGTCTAGATTTCTTCCAGTTTGGGTTTCAAGCCACAGTATCCTTTTGAACTGTCTGTCAAGGTTGGGAACTGAAGGCATTATTTTTCAGTGGTTCTGTTCTCACCAGATAAGTCAAGAGGTTGATTGTTCATTGTGTAACTGTGCATTGCCACATGGTTTAATCTGTGTCGTTCAGTGGTTTAACATTTACAAGTAACCAATGGAAGAGTGGTTTGGTACCTTCCTTGCTACTCTGGATAGCCATCATGATAGGGAGGTCTTATCTTAATGTCTGGAGCTGACTTCAAGCAAGACAGAGTTGCTCTTATTCACTGAGGTTTTTGATCAGGTTCTGGGTTACATTTTAAGAGTGAGATCTTTGCCATATCTAGCTGGTCCATCCATTATAATCTTACTTGGAGCATGAGAACCTTGCAAGGGTAAGTCATTTATCACCAAGTCTCTAATTTCTTAAATACTATCAATGTGAGATTCTTAATTCCAGAGAGACTCAATTTTTGTCATATAAAATAATAATATAATTGGTGATCATTTATTTAGTTTATATTTGTTTTATATATTGGAAGAACTGAACAACTGTATAGAGAGATGAGAATGCTTGACAATACCTGATTCCAGTTTCTTCTGGATTATTTAATTAGCCAGAAATGCCAATCATTAGGTTTCTGACCTAGACAAAGGAAGCCAGCTGTTATTCCTAATAAGATTGGCAATGACAAAAGTGTAAATGAGGCAATTTAATCTGCTTTCACAAAAGTACCATCTCTCTACTCAACACTAGAAGATGGAAAAAGATTTTACTTCTGAAGTATTTTTAAAAGTTTCAAGTACTCCCTATAATTAGTGTGCTGTTAGTTTCATCATTCCTTCTACTAAACTTCACTCCTCAGGGCTTTTAGTATCATGCATTAGGTGTTTCCTCCTGAACTTGGAGAAGGAACATTATGACACTGTCAATTGCTAAGATGGCTAATAAAAATTAGGTTTTGTTTCAGATATATAGGGACAATTGTCTAAAGTTTCTTGCAGAAGATTGAAAGTATCTTTCAATTATCCCTTTGAATAGTATGTGCAAAAGTCTTGTTTATTTGCATGGACCCAACACATGATATCATGGTTTGCTTAATCATGGCTTATGGAATAAATAACAATTCACAGGGTTTATAACATAGTAAATTCTTGGTTCATGCAAAAGTTGGTATTTTATATAATTTAAATTAGAGCTGATATTTTTATTTATACCCCAGGCATTTTCATTTAAACACATCCCTGACCACAGATATCCAATATTTTTTACACTTGTATGCTGAGAAACTTAAATGTGTTGGTTTGGAAGCGATTATATAGAGGGAAAAATAAATGGCATTAGCAGCAGCTGAACATTTCTTTTTTAATGCTACTTAATAGTTCAGACTTCCATCTGCAGTTCTTTTACAGATTTAAGCTAAAGATTTGCTTCTTTATGTGAATCATCCCATTGCAAAAATAAAGAAGTGTTTAATCACTACTTTCTTTAGAATTTTTTTTGCTTCCCTAGTAACCCAACAGCTTTTGAATTTCCACTAATGTCATCTCCAGATATGCAACATTGCTTAACTCTTCAAGTTTAGTGCAGATTAGCTCAGATTAATTAAGATCTCAGAGTAACCAATCATTGTAGGTTGATGTGAAGATAAAACAGAAGTGGAAAATGCAGTCTTGAGCTCCCTGAAGAAAATTAGGAGAACTTCAATAAAATATACATAACATGTAAATAAAAGAAATAACATCAGAAGATGCATTTGTTTATATTAAAGCAAAAAAAAAACCCTCATGATATGTAACTATGTTCCTTTCATTTGTTTCCAAAAAGGAGAGGAAAACCATATTTTACCATTAAAATGGACTTCTTTCATAAATGAAAATATTTTATCCTTTCCTTCTGTTTTCTTAAATTTCTTTCTAGTCTGCCACCAGTCTGCTGCTGTTAATCAGATTGAGGGCTTTTAGTATGGTAATTTACAGCATCATATTATTGAAATTTAGAAAAAAGAATCAAATGAAACTATTCACCCTACCAATGATAAATGTTATGCTTGTGAAATGATAAATCCTAGAAAGTATGTACTAAATTTTAAACAAACTGAATATTTTGATCTGTTGTAACTTAGAAAACTTCAGATAATTGTACTGTGTGTCATAGCAACAAGGTTTTGCTTCCTATTTGCCAATTCCTTGGAAATCTTATTTAAAATGATTTGCAAATGGCAGTTTCTATTGTCGGAATAATAGTCACTGCTTTTTAAGCAATTTTTATTTCTCTATCATCACTTATACTGTATATAGCAGGCTACAGACAGAGTTATTCAGTTAATAATATTGCAAGAAATAATTTTTGGAATATGTTGTAACTTAGTTGTTTGTCCCTCTTTCCTGTGCAAGTATGTACTAGATAAGAAGTAGAAATGATTGACTAGCATTTATTACTGCATTACTAGGGTAATGTATGGCATTGATCACTTATAGCAGGGAAACATATAAGAAAATATTGATCTCCTTACCATGTATCACTTTAGCTTAAAAAGCAAATGTTAATTTGTACTTCACATGTGACAACTCCCATTTCAAAATGCAAATGCTAAAATTAATGTGCTCTTAATGGAAAATTGCTTTCCTGCTATGTTTCCTGGAAACTATTAGTCTGCTTGCCCTGCCTGGCTCTTGCAGAGCATGAACTTGTTCCATTGCCTACTCCAATAACTATCTGAGACAATTTTGATGTGGTTTCCTAGAGGAAAACAGAAGATGAAGGTCTTAAAAGTGGAAACATAAAACAAAGCTTGTTCCACAAGTCTGTAATGATAAAGTATAAGTAGAGAAAGTGCTGAGCTTCCAAAGCTTTCCTATTCTTCTCTACCCTTCCCCACTTTCTCCCCATCTCTCTTAAAATTTGCTTGTTAGCTTTAATGCTATACTTTAAGAAAAAAAACCAGGCCTAGTCTTACAACATAAAATATAGGTCTGTTTGATTCCAATCTTTAGTCTGTATGAATGGGAAGAGTTGAATTGGGATGTGGGCAATTATGTTCAAAATTGTAGCCCTTCAATCAGGTAAGAAAACAGACACCACATAAGTAGCAGTACTTGGTATGTCATATGAGACCTGAATCTTCAAAACCTACTAGCATTTCTCGGAACTTCCGATTGAGGGCTTCGGTGCGACTGTCTGCGATCCCCACCTGGGCTCGCCGCCGGAGCGCCTCCAGCCAGCTGGCTTTGGGGCTAAGCTACTCTGTAGAAGTGATGAAGACTGGGGGGCACCCAGCAGGGCAGGAGGAGAGCCACATCTCTCCTCCCCCGCTGGTAGAATCCCCTTTTCCAAAGGCGGACGAGCGGCAGTCAGCAATGGCCACCACAAAGAAGCCTTCAGCCGGGAAAAAATGTGCAGGAGGAAGCTAAGAGGTGAGAGTTTTGCTTGACTGGGGAAAAAAAAAACAACTGAGACATCCTGGAATTTAAATTTTTATAAAAGACACTCGCTGCCAAAGAAGCCACAGAAGCAGCGGATGAAAGTAAAAAGAGAAAGTTTTTTTTTCTTTCTTCACTCTCCTTCCGGATGTTGACAGCTGAGAAACTGGATTGAAATTGGAAACCCAGCTTTGGCACAGCCAAGTAGATACAAGATTTCTGGAAAACCTTTCTTTGAAGAGGGAAGAGAGAGGAGGAAATAATTGGTCAAATTTGAAAGGAGGAAACTGTTTGTATTTACAAAAGAATTAAAGTCA
>JANHFN010005534.1:0-14234 GCA_032468175.1 Toxicocalamus goodenoughensis
TCCCTCCTCCTCCTTCTCCTCCACCCCCAACCTGGGCTCATGTCCAACTTTCTACCTTCACAATTGAAGATTAGGCCCCCAACCCTCCCAATGTCCCTGGACTACAGTTCCCAGAATGCCTGACCATGGGCAGCAGAATCTGGCTCTTGAATTGGGTTGGTGAAGAAGGGGGACCGACTCAACCTTTCCGCCATCCATTTTATGATGTCGGTTTGCAATTTCCTTCCAAGAAGAATGGAATTGCAGTGAAATTCTCTCTCCTCCTGCTGGTTGGCATCTGTTGGAGGTTTCTTCCTCCTCCAGAAGATCTTTGAAGAGATGGTCCCACCAAGGTCTTCGCCCCAACCTGGGTTGAACCACTCCAAACCGGTAGCCTACCACCATTGCTACATTCCCTATTGAAGAGATGGGTCATCCTAACCCACCCAACGTCCCTGGACTACAGTTCCCAGCCTCCTTCGCCATTGGCAACCCAATCTGGATCTCTGAGAGTTGAGTTTCAGCAGAATCTGGACACTTCGAGTCTTTGATGAAGGCATTAATTAGCTCCTCTTATCTCCAAGTCGGCCCATTCAAACTTTAACCAGATGATCTGCAAAAATAAAATAAATATGAAAGAACAATATTAAACATTTATCCCTAGTTTCGGCCTGAATTTCCATTCTGTAATTAAACTCTTTATCCTCGGAAGAGCTTGGAAATTAAATACTTTTAAAACCCCGAGCTAGTCAGAAACATTTTGCATGGGGAATGAACCCACAGCTCCTGTATTTATTAAGATTGGAGAGCAGGCTCTTTTTAAATTTATGGGTTCTTTTGTCCTTCTCTTACAGATTTTGATAATTCTTCCATCCATCCGTGAGAAGCCCCTTTAAAAAATATTTTCTTTGCCATTCTTTATTATCCCGCTGATCTAAAGGGAATATTTGATTTTTAAAACATGAAATGTTAGGAACAAAAACCTTCAAGGCTGTGTTTGTAAAAGTGTAAAAGGTATAATTTATCACTCGATTGTTTTTGTGGGTTTTTTTTTTGTAAAGGTATAAATAGAAATAGAAGAAGCCGTTGAAACCCCAGGTTTTGAACCTCTTATGATTATATTTTAACATGTAGAATTCTATCTTGCTGAGATTCGCTTTCGTATTCTATTCCTTTACATTTTGATTCTGTCAGGGACAATTCCTTTTCCAACTGAGTAAAATAAGTGTTTTTATTTTTATAGACAGGTGGAGGGAAATTGCAGATAAAGGCACTGTTTTCCTGAAAAGCTTTCTCTCTGCAGATGGCCCTCGACTTATGACCATAAATTGTGCCCCAAAATTTCCATTGCTAAGCGAGACACACCCCACACTTTGTGACAACAACAGCACAATAAACCCTGGAGGTTTTCAAGAATAGACTGGACAGCCTTACATCTGAAATGGTCTAGTGCCTCCTCCTTGAGCACGGGGTTGGACTAGAGGACCTCCAAGGTCCCTTCCAACTGTATGATTCCATGTTCTAAATCAGCCACTTGATTGTCTCTGGGGTCCTCCAAAACCACATTTGTAGGGCCTTTCAGAAAAGCAACAGGGTAGGGACCAACTGCACTCAAAGGGGAAGATGTTCCATAGAAAAAGGATCTCCACCAATAAGGATGGGACCCCTAACATGCTCTCCCTCCCAATCCTGATGGTCCAGGTGGGTTTCCTAGGGCAGAGGAACCCACCTGCAAGTTGGTTCCATTTCAGGCCCAACCAGAAGCCTTGTGAGTTTGGTGACATTTTCCTTCTGGCGGTCCCACCCAGTCTGGGACGTGGCCATGTCTGGAACGAAACCGCCAAAGTACAGTACATTCAGCTGCCTGGCGACATGCTAAATTAAAATCCCTTTTCTCAAAAATGCATCTGACTGCATAGAGTGTGTGATGCCACTTAAGCTGGCACTGATAAAGAGGCCGAATACAGAAACTCAGACAGCGTTTCACAAACATTTCCTAATGCAACTCCGCCGGTCGGGGGAAAAATTGAGTATTCATAGCAGAGGAACCCTTTAATGGAACCAGGACTTGATGGAATATTTGGCAGGGTCTCTTAAAACTCCCCCTCCCCCTTCCTGCTTTTTACTAACTTTGCTGAAAATTAAAAAATAATTGAACCGGATCCAAGGCCTTCATTTATTTCTCCCGCGAGGGGCTAAGCGAGGCTGCGGAGTGGCAAGGCTCCTGCCTGTGTGTTCCTTGTCACTTTGATGAATTCTTTAGTCGCAACCGACTTTAATGCAAAGAGAGGCTGTCACTTAAATGCCAGATGCGACAATGGCTTCCGTTGGAAATCAGAAGAGCTAATTTGGAGGCGGGGTGGGGGGGAGAGATAAGACCCCTCTTCATTTTTTAGCTAAATCAGCCGCTTCTCTGAAGGCAAATTACGCATGACAAAAGAAAAAGAAAAGGAAACCACATTCTCGCAGACAGGAAAAAGACACCGAGCCAATTCTGTGTCCGCCATCAACCACAGGATTATGACCTTGGCAGAAAATCCCCGACTTGAGATGGTTCGATGTTACGACGAACAAAAAGCCCCAGTATTTTGTTCTAAAACTGGGCAAGACTCATTTAACAAGCACCTTGCTTAACAACTGCAATCTTGCTCCTGCTTACAGTGGTAAGTTGAGGATTATCTCGAGTTCCTTCTGAGACCCCTTCCTTGACCCCATTTCTTCTGTGGGCTCAACCTCAACGTTATCTGACTGTTGCCCTCACTGCAGCTTTTCTTCCTGTTAGAAGGACTAGGGGAGACAGGATAGCATCTCCCAACATTTGAGGGGCTGCCCCAGAGAAGAATGGGGGGGGGGTCTGTTCTCCAAAACCCCTGAAGGCAGAACAAGAAGCGACGGATGGAAACTAACCAAGGACAGAAGCAACCTGGAGATCAGGAGAAATTCCTTGACAAGGGAAAATTGGCTTCCCTTCAGAAGTTGTTGATGCTCCATCATCACTGGAAGTCTTCAAGAAGGGATTGGACAACCATTCCACTGGGATGATATCCGTCTCCCTGCTTGAGAAGAAGGTTGGAGTAGAAGACCCTTCCATAGTCCATGTCTCTCAAGAATATTCCCAGAGAGCATTACAATAGGTGAGGGAGTTGGCATTTCAACACGAAATGGCTGGATTGGTGAAGGAACTCTACTTCCATTGGACTAAGTAAGCCCCAGCGTCCTTTCTGGAGGCATCTCAGATCTTTTTGGTGGCCCTTTCTGAGAACTTCTAGGAGGAAAATTCTGTAGTTTCTCCTTGGAGCAGGCTTTGTTCCTAAGCGCCTCCACTTTTGACGGTAGCCAAAAGAGAGCTGTGGAGAGAACAACCCTCTCAGCAAAACTCCCTGGATCTTCATGGATGCTATTCTTGGAGATCTCTGGAGATCATTAAATGAAGGAGGAAATAGCGCTGTGATCTCCCACTGTGGGAAGGGACATGAAAGACAGAAGTTGTTTTCTGAAGGTAAACCACAACGCTCCCGAGACAGATTGTCAATTAATTAAAACCACTCTTGGGCCTTCCTTGTCTGATGCCCCTCCATCCCTACCGATCCGAGGAAGACAGCTACTCACACATGGCTCCGTATCTACGTCAAGCATGTCCTCCACAGCAAAGGCTTCTCCTCTCTCCCTTCAGCTGTATCTCCAAGGGAAGTGACAGTAATTGCATTTGAAACCTCTCCATCCCTTCGGTGCAGGGAGGGTGGGAAGGCCTTTTAAATCACCCTCAGGGAACCGTGTGAAGATCAAGATAATAACAGTGTCCGGGTGAAGAAGAAGATTATTTAAACTCTCCAATAATTTCTTGGGAGGATAAAAAACGGCCCTGAACATACTCCACCCGTTTCCGTTTGGAATGGCCTTGCCAAAAGAGACGGGACCTTCTCGTCTCATGTAAGTTGGGGGGTCTCTAGGGTGGGGGCAGTTGCCCCTCCCTGCAGGATGAATGCGGGTTATCCTCACCATCGGAACCAACATTTCAGCTGCTAAACATTGGGATTCCCTCCCAGTTTTATGACCCATTTTTTGCCATGGTTATTCAGCGAATGCTGCAGTTGTTGCATTGAGGACTAGCTGCATTTAGGGTTCTACATCAAGTATCTTTGTTATGGCCTCCGACCAGCATATATGGACAAATCCTTTCCAACAAAAGGCACCCCATTCGCTCTCTATCCTCACCCCCAATTTTCTTGCTCCCCTCCTAGGAGTCATTTGAGGTTGGATTTCAGTATTTTTCCCCCATGTGTACAACCACAACTGCCTCAGCCCCAAATTTATGTTGCTCAGTGAGAGGTGCGTTAAGTGAGTTTTTGTCCCACTTTATGGCCTTTCTTGCCATGGTGGTTAAGAGGAATCCTCACAGTTGTTAAGAAAGTTACACGGTGGTTAAGTGAATCTTGCTTCACCCTTGTCTTTGCAGATGCAAAAAGGGGGTTGCGTGACCCCAGGAGACTGGAATCGTCGTTCATAGGAACCAGTTGCCAAGGGCCTGAATTTTGATCACATATCCATGGGGATGCTGCAATGGTCATAAAGGTGAAACACAGTCCCAAGTCCCTTTTTTCAGTACTGCTGTAACATTGAATGGTCACTAAATGAACTGTTGTAAGCCAAGAATTGATTCTATTCTGCTCCATTCTGTTCTGTTCGTATACTATTCCATTCTATATTCTAATCTATTCTATTCTTTCTAAATTCCATTCCATTCTTCATTTCTCTTCTCTTCTCTTCTCTTCTCTTCTCTTCTCTTCTCTTCTCTTCTCTTCTCTTCTCTTCTCTTCTCTTCTCTTGTCCTCTCCTCTCCCATTCCATTCTATTCTAATTCTATTCTATTCTCCTTCCTTCCTTCTCGATTCCATTCCATTCCACTCCAATTTCATATATTTCAACCAGCCATCTCCTTCTGATCTTCTTCATCTGCTGAGTTTGTTCAAACTTTGCATCTGAAGTGTTCAGGTTCAGGTCAACCCTCACGATCCATCTCCCCAAGTTGATCTTTTGAGTCTCTTCTGATGCTGAAGCTGGATCCAAAACCCACCCAACATCTGAATCCATTCAGGCTCCAGCTCTGAATCTCGGCATATTGGATTTGGATTGATTCAGACTGTTCAGCCCAAGTTGTTTATTTATGAGGAGCAGAGAGAGAGAGAATCCATTCACGTCAGAGCAAATGAAGTCGGGCGCGTTGCGTTCAATTTGCTTCAATGGATTGATCGGTTAATTCAATCCTTGGAAGTCAATTGAGCAGAACATTTTGGAGCTATGGATAGTCTTACAAGGCATTGCCATCTCTTGGCCTCTTGGGACCCCAGTGAAGAGGCCAAAGACACAGCTGGCTTAAATTCTCTGTCCCAGGGGCCCCGTGGAGGTCAAGGGAAATCCAGAAGCTTTAGATAATTGTGTTCCTCTGCATCATCTTCCTTTTACCACTGGAGACGCTTAGAATGTAGAACATAGAATAACAGAGTTGGAAGGGCCCTTGGAGGTCATCTAGTCCAACCCCCTGCTCAAGCACGAAACCATTCCAGACAAATGAGTGTCCAGTCTCTTCTTGAAAACCTCCAGTAATGGAGCACCCACAACTTTCTGAAGGCAAGCTGATTGATTCATTTTTTTATTTTATTTATTTTGTTTATTTATTATGTATTGGTTTGTCAAACATGTACAAGATAACAAGTATAAGTATGAACATAGACAAGAACAAAGGGAGTAAATACAGATAAATAGTAAGACAGGGATTGATCTGGAACTGTAGAATAACAGAGCTGGAAGGGCCCTTGGAGGTCTTCTAGCCCAACCCTCAGGTCAAGCAGGAGACCTTATACCATGGCCAATTTTTTCTTTGAGACCTCCAGCGATGGAGCAGCCACAACTCCTGAAGACAAGCCGGTCCCCTGATCTGAGATTGTAGAATAACAAGAGGAGGAAGGGACCTCCCAACCCTATTATTCTACCTTCGGTGTTGCTCCTTTCGTGAACCTGCTCTTAAAATCCACTTGTGCCCAAATGTTCTCCCATCCTCAAAAGACCACAAACCTCCCTCTGCTTTTTAAGAATGCAATTTCTTATATTTATTCCACACTAAGAATTTGGAGGACTGGAAGAGCTGATGATGCCTTTCACTTTTGACAGGGAAAATGCTGGTACAATATTTAAAGTTTGTTCACTTTGCTCTGTTCAGTGGCCTTGAACCCACAACTGTTCTCTGCTTAATGAAGGGGCATCTCTCCCTCCCCAGTTTCAATGTTTTTAAAAAACAACAACAAGCAAACAAAGCCCACAGTTTGGACCACAACATGGTGGGGAGTAGATTCCCTCCATCCCCAGCTGCTGCTTTGAATGGGAAGCCTTGAATATTCATTTAGAAAATGTATAATTTATAGTTATGGCAGATGAGTCATAATTTAAGTGTTATTGCCCTAAATTATCTATAGCATTTCAAACTTGGAAGAGAGAGGCTTAAACATCAAAATTGTGAAATTACGGCAGAGAAGGGGAAAACAAACAGATTCTCCCAGAGCTGTTCAGCTCTGGAGACTTCGCTGTGGTTGGGCTTGGCCAAATTCGGGAGATTGAGGTGCTCCTCAAATGGTGGTATCATCCCTCTCTTGGCAAAGGACAACCCAAACTCCTCAAAACCCACATTCTCCTTTTCATGGTGCCTTGAAGAGAAGACACTCCATGCTTGGTTGAGAAGACAAGTGGACCCATTTAGCTTCAATAGGATTTGTCCTCCTGTTGAAGTCTTAATTAATTCAGATCTGGACCCTCGACCCGTGATCATTTTCATAACTTTGATTACCTGAGACTTCTAAAGGCTCCTGAAGTCTCAAAAATCTTAATTTGGTGGTTCTTGGTGACATCTAAATATAGTTTCCCAATTTCAGTTACAAGAAAACATTGGGAGAAGAAACCTTCCACAGGAGATTCATCATAGAATGTCCGACGCAAATGAAACGGAATCTCATTTTTTTCCTGCTAATTCCTGGAAGGGAATTATTCTGATGTCCTTCAAAAGTCCAGAGGACTTCAGCCCAGGACATACTGTAGATAAGAATACCCTGGGGATGAGGAGAAGAGGGGGATACATCAGGATAAGCTTGAATTTTCCTCAAGTTATGCAAGTAACTTCGGGTCACCGGTCTTTCACAATGATCACAGAACATAGGCTACTAGGGAAGGACCTTGGAGGTCTTCTAGTCCAACCCCCTGCTCAATCAGGAGACCCTCTACCAGCCCAGTCAAATCTCTTCTGGAAGACCTCCAGTGATGGAATTGCTCTCCATGGTCAGGAAATTCCTCCTTAGTTCTAAGTGGGACCTCTCCTGGAAGACCTTCCGCTCATTAACTGCCTAGCAAACAGGATAACTGAGTTGGAAGGGGCCCTGGAGCTCTTCTTGAAAACCTCCAGTGCACCTCAACTTCTGGGAGCTCTTCCGAAGGGAGAAGACCTAGCTCTGAAAGGAGCTGCATTGCTGGTTGAAGAGGAAAGACAAATCAAAAGAATGAATCTTTGCAGAGAGAGCCTCCTGATTTTTACCAAAGGTCTCAAATGCTCTCAAAGGGAGACATTAGAAAGGCCAGCAACGGGTCAAAGCAAAGCCCCTAGCTCATTTCTCTCTCTCTCTCTCTCTGATATTCTCTTTGCTCTCCCCTCTCTTCTGCAGTGGGTAGGTATTTCCACGGCTCTGAGTTATTCTGTATGATGGTGCTTTGAAGTGAGGAGAGGAGCTGCACGTTGAAGGGGAGCACGAAAGTGACTTCATCGCTGAGGTTTCTTCAGAAGGAAGGCTGGCAGGTAGAATGAAGGGTGAGCAGAGCTCTTGGGCTTTTGGGTCCTTAGCTCGGAGCCTCAAATTGCTCCTTTTTGCACGGAGGGGCAATGCCTTGTCTCCCTTAGAGGAGGTTCGGAGGGGGAACACGTGTTGCCTTGTGCTCTACAGATAGCGGATGGGGATCTTCGCTGTTCAAGCAGAGACACAGGCTGCCACCTCTGGAAAATGCCTTCATTTAGCCTCTTGCATCGAGCAAATGTCTCCTGCAGCCTGAAGGTCCTGGAAAGGTCTTCTTCTGAGGGGCCTCAAAACTGTAGCTCTCTGTAAGGAAACACTGTTCGCTTATGGGTGGAGATATGGTGGCTATCTCAAGCTCATAAGAGAATCACAGGGTGGGAAGGGACCCTGGAGGTCTTCTAGTCCAACCCTCTGCTCGAGCAGCAGACCTTGGAGCATCCCAGTCAAATGGTTGTCCAGCCCCCAGTGATGGAGCAGCCACAGCTTCTGGAGGCAAGCCATGCCACTGATTAGTTGACCCGGCTGTCAGGAGTTCCTCCTCAGCTCTGAGAATGGAGCCTTGAGAAGCTGGCTAAACAATCCCCTTGCAAATTGTGTCTCTGTGTGTTTGGGTTTCCCGCTCCCGGGCCTGATTTCTGCAACGATCAAACGTTGCCCTCGGACGAGAGGAATAGGCTGACACCGTCTCTCCATTAAACGTCTACGCTGGGTTTAAATCAGAGAGAGTCCCGTGAATAAGCCGAAGGGAAGCTGGCATGTAATTGGCCCTATAAAACATAACTTTAATAAGATTCGGCTCCCCTGAATGTTTATGGGACAAGGGGATTTGCAATGCCTCCCAACCCCTCCACCCACGGCAGGTTGATTCGTATCCTAATTAGGTGCAATTATTGCTCTCTTACAAATAATCTTTGAAGCCAGCGTACATTCCACAGAGAGTGATCAGGCAATGGTTTAATTAAATTTTCATGTTTAATTTCCTTCTCTCTTTTCCATGGATTCTTTGGGTCTTAAAAAAAAATTGAGTTGTTTCAGGCTGGGAAGCCAGGATTTCAGTGGTCAGAGAGCTGGAGACTCCTGTGATGACTCCTCTTCCAATCCAGAGAATCATATTTAATGTGTGAGATTTGAGGATAGTTCCTGATCAGATTTGACCCATGGAGGCAGCACCAAATGATTGCAAAGCTTTACACCAGTAATTTTTTTTTTTTAAACTCGGTGACTCTAAGATAGGTGAACTTCAGCTCCCATAATTCCCCAGCCAGCATGGATGGACATCGACTTCCAGAATTCCCTGGTGCTATGCTAATGCATTCCTTTTGATCTGTATCTCCGTTGTGACCTGTTTCCTCTCGTTTAATCCCTTCCTCTGCAATCTCTCCGCTCTAGGTTTTGAAAAAAAAGGTCATGGCTGGCTAGGGAATTGTGGGAGTCGAAGTCCACACATCTTAAAGCCATGTAGCTTTAAACAAATTTAAATCTTTGCACTTTAGTTTTGGCATTGAACAAAAGGGGTCCTCGGCTAAGCCCACCACTCAGTGCTCTGCAAATAAGTTAGGGAAGTCCACAGATTCTATTTCCTTTCTGAGGTTTTTTTTCCCTTTCAATCTCTAGTTCAGTTTGCTTTTAATTAAAAATGTCTGGAGATGCACATACGTTTCCATACGCGTTCCTTCTAACTTAGCTGTTTTGGCAAGAGAAACCTTCCCAATAGAAATGACTTAATGGGTATTATTTTACCCCATTCTAAAACACATTTACTTAATTGGAGAACAGCATTGGTTCTAGAGGAGAAAATTGGATAAAATCTGAAGCAAATTAATTTCCCACCATTTTTCCTTTCAGGGCCCAAGTAAGTAATTTACACTTATTTAACAGGGAACGGTCACTTTTTCTTCCCCTAATGCCTCGCCCGCAAAACAGCCAAGGTGAGTCTCCTTCTCTGACCGATGGTTGGTTTTGGTTGGAAAATTAAAGTGAGAAAAGAAAAAGAGCAAATGGCCACACTGTGAATAATCTCCGTTTGATAAACCTGAAGTTAAGACTTTAGGTTGACCTATTCTCCAAAGCACCTGTTCTGACCCATGCCCTTTTCCAACAAATCAAACACAATCCAAAGGGAACAGAAACCTTTTAATGCTTCTGCAAAATAATTAGCTGTGATAAGCACAAGCGTTGCCAAACTGTGTGAGACTGCCAAAAGATAACAGACAAGAAATAATTTGCAATACAAGAATCTTCAAATACAAATTCAGAATACTGGAATGTCCACAAGGCTGGAGTTTCAAAACGTCTTTGCCTTCTGCAAAGTACGTTCGTTTCACAGCTTGCTTTTATCTTCTTGAAGGATGGGCCATTACTTTGCAGCCTTACTCCCAAGTCACTCGTGCTGTTGTAGCTACTCTTTCCTGCAAGCAATCCTGTGTGCACGCACACTTGGCACAGGCACCTTGGGAACCTCCTCATCGTTGCTTCCAGCCCCCACAATCTCTGAAGGCAGCACTCTACTCCCTAATGGTCCTGGCCCCTCATCTGAATCCTTGGTCTCCTCAGCCATCCGCACCTGCTGCCGGCTAACCACAACACACGTTCCTGTTTTATTGCATCATGGATTTCAATAGTTGATGGGAAAGAAGGAAAATTTTCAGTTGGCAAAGGAAAGGCAGAGGAATACAGGTAGTCCTCAACTTACAACCATTCATTTAGTGACCTTTAAAAGTTACCACAGCACAAAAAGTGACTTATAATCATTTTTCACACTTACGTCCTTTGCAGCATCCCTGAGATGATGGGGTCAAAATTCAGACACTTGGAAACCTGCATGTATCTATGATGGTTATAGCATCCCAGGGTCACATGATCACCTTTTGCAATCTTCTGACCAGCGAAGTTAATGGGGAAGCCAAAGTCACTTAATGACTGTGTAACTAATTTAACAACTTCAGTGATTCACTTAACGACTCTGGCAAGAATGGTTGTAAAATGGGGCAAAATTCACTTAACAGTTGTCTTGCTTAGCAATAGAAAATTTGGGTTCGGTTGTGATCATAAATCAAGGACTATCTGTTCTGACCTAGGCTTCCCAAGATCCTGAAGCAGACTCCTCATTCCGATAAAACCCCTTTTATTTAGGTTAAAGTACCCGGTTTGTAGGGGGCAATAAGCTGACTCTGTATAAAAAAAATATATATATATATACAGAAGTAGGAAGGCTATTGCTTAACACATTGTAAGCCGCCCTGAGTCTTTGGAGAAGGGCGGCATATAAATAAAATAATAAATAAAAAATAAAATAAATAAATCTTCTTGGTCTTGCTAGTGTTTAGATGCAAGTTGTTTTCTGAGCACCATGTGGATAACTTCTGGACTTCTTCCCTGTATGCTAATTCATCTCCTTCTGTAATAAGACCCAGTAACATCTGCAAACTCTATTGTCACATTAGATGTATCAGAAGATATGCAATCGTATGTGTGCAACAAGTACAGGTAGGGACTGAGCACACAGCCCTGAGGAGAGCCAGTGCTGAGCTTCAGGGAGAAGGATGTGAAAGACTCAGCTCTCACTGTTTGTGTCCGGTCCATCAGAAAATTTTTAATCCAACCACAGGTTAGAGAAGGGAAATTCAAGTCAGTCAACTTTTTGGTGAGGATATCTGGCAAAATGGTGTTAAAAGCTAAGCTGTAATCTATGAAAAGCATTCTGACGTAGTTCCCAGGTTTCTCTAGATGACTCACAACAGAATATAGGGCAATAGCAATGGCATCACCTGTCAACCTATTTCCTCTGTAGGTGAACTGATATTGGTTGAAGTTTGATGGAAGGCATGACCTAAGGTGTTGAAGAACCAGTCTCTTGAAGTACTTCATCACTACAGACGTTAGTGCAATGTGTCTATAGTCTTCCGGCTGTTTATTGCTGTTTTCTTCAAGACTGGAATGATCGTGTTTGCTTTCAGACATGATGGCACACTGGTTGTTTGCAGGGAAATGTTAAAAATCCTAGTTAGGACCTCTGATAGTTGTTTAGCACAGGTTTTAACCACTATCCCCAGCACCCCATCTGGACTGCAGCTTTATTGGAATTCATGGCCTTCAATACAGTTCTCACTTGATGTTCATGCAAGGTGAGTAGCTGGGAGTTGGAGGGCAGGCGGGCTGGGGCTATGGGGTCAGGTCTCTTGACCTCATAACAGGCAAAGAAGGTGTTCAACTCATCTGCCAATGAGGCATCAGAGTTGACTATCTTCATCATATTGCCCTTATAGTTGGTTAGATGCTGCAGTCCCTGCCACATTTGCCTTGGGTTGTTGTCTGCTAGATGGTTCTCCACCTTTTGTTTATATTTTTGTTTAGCTACCTTGATGCCTCTTCGTTGATTTGCCCTGGCCTCATTGTATTTATCTCTGTCACTTGCCTTAAAGGTGGAATTCTGGGCTCTCAGAAGTGTCCGTACTTCTGCTGACATCCAGGGTTTGCAATTCCCATAGATTCTGATGCATTGTCCACCGTTACATTATCTGTGCACGTTTTGATATATGAGAGTACGGTATCAGTGAATCCCTGCAGCTCCAAATGTTCAAACATACTCCATTCAGTAGTCTCAAAGCAGTCTTGCAACTGACAGAATACTCCCTCCAGACAGATTTTAACAGTTTTCCTGACTGGCCGTATCCTTTTCCTAAGGGGGATATACTTTGGGCACAATAGCAGAGAGAGGTGGTCAGGTGTACCCAGATGGGAGAGGGGGATTGCTCTATATGCCTGCCTTAAGTTTGAATACATATGGGCTAAAATATTCTTACCTCCGGTGGTACACTGCACATACTGTACAATCTTAGGAAGAACAGACTATAGACAAACTTGATTAAAATCCCCAGCCATGACAAAAGTGCTGCTTCCTTTTGATGGCATCATGTAACGTAGAGAGTGCTGTGCTAACATTTGCATCAGGTGGTATATAGACAGCAATGATAAATATAATGGAAATCTCTCTAGGTAAATAAAATGACCGACAAATGAACTAAATAAAAATGAACTAGAGGCCAAAGAAAGATGGGGACAAGAACAGCTTTTATTTCAAATTTGCTTTTCACTTAAAAAGCTATTATTTGTCAGCAATTTAATCACTTTTTGTAAACTTATTTAGCTTTGTAATACCTGCAGATATCTGCGTATGCCTTAATTGCTAACACTGGTTTGTTGGCTTTTCTGTATGAAAGGGTTCAAGGGAAGGATCAGAAGTATACAAGCATTGTGGCCACAGGTTTCTTCATGTTTTCCTTTGAATGCAATTTCTTGATTCATTTTCTCAGTGTGTAAACTTTTTTTTTAAAAAATGCTTAATTTCCATTGTGAATTTAAAATAAACATAAAACATATTCCTTGGCTACGTGTATATATGCCTTTGAATAGTTCCTAGGAACTTTTACATTATTAACCAGCTAGTTAACATCATCAGTGCCAGTGAATGCTCCCTGTTTACTTTCAGATTGCCCTCCCAGAGTTGGTAGGGTATAGTTTTCTCCTTCATAATTCCTTGATTAGAGTGTTGTTTTCTACTTGATTGTTTGTCTGGTATTAATTCCTGCTTATCTGGTGTAGGCTGCTGAACAGAATGTGCTCTGTTAATAGTCTTTTTATTGTCTTTTTCATAGTTTTTAATTATCTTTTTGAATGGTATACACATGTAGTTTATCTCTAGTTGTCTACTGATGATTGATTTGTCTGAATGCCAACCTTACAGAAATTCCCTGCCATTTTTGGAAAGACTGCCCCACAAAGATCTAACACAACACCAAACACACATATTTTTATTTTGGACTCTCAATTGTTTGTGACAGAAACAGCCTTAATGTATAATTTGGTGTCTTAGTCAATACTTGATTTAGGAGGTCTTAAATCCTTGATCTCATTCATATATACGAGATCAATAGTTCATTAATGTGAGGAATTAAAATAATGATAAACCAAGAACATAGATTTTCTTCAGAGAAACAAAGATTTATGTCCCTACCACAAGCTGTGCGTGAATGAACATTAATGGTGCCTGGCTCATATGAACCTTTCAGGTTGCCTTTATTTATCAGAGATAAATGACTGATGTCCATTTTTTTCTTTCTCTTTAGTTTTTTTAAAGAGTAAATTAGATTCCCAATTAATTTAGAATTTATTTAATAAAGAATTATTCTACTTTAGGGAAAACATACACCTGTATATAAAGCTTAAGATTCTTATGGAAAAGCAAGGCAGAGTTTCTTCAGTCACAAGCTAAAATTATTGAATTTGGTTCATGTGAAGGAACAATGTACAATGTACTGTACATTCAGCTGATAATGTGTATCATCTTAAGATAGAATAGAATAGAATAGAATAGAATAGAATAGAATAGAATTCTTTATTGGCCAAGTGTGGTTGGACACACAAGGA
>JANHFN010005535.1:4517-20039 GCA_032468175.1 Toxicocalamus goodenoughensis
TATGTATCTGATATTAACACAGTTGAGAAAGTCCAGAAATATTTCACAAGAAGAGTTCTCCACTCCTCTACTTGTTGGAGAATACCTTATGCCACCAGGCTTCAAATTCTAGAAAACCTAGAACTACGCCGCCTTCGGTCTAAGTATAGTATATAAAATCATACATTGCAATGTCCTATCTGTCAATGAATACTTCAGCTTTAACCATAACAATACAAGAGCAAACAATAAATACAAACTCAAGGTTAACCGCACCAAACTTGATTGCAGGAAGTATGACTTCAGCAACAGAGTGGTCAATGTCTGGAATACTCTACCTGACTCTGTAGTTTCTTCCCCTAACCCCAAAAACTTTAACTTTAGGCTGTCTACTATTGACCTCACACCTTTCCTAAGCGGTATGTAGAGGGCATGCATAAACACACCAACATGCCTACCATCCCTGTCCTATTGTTTCTTTTATTTTTCTTATGTGTACCCATTTCATATATTCATAACTATGTATATACTTATACCTATTATCTTGTAAGCGATTGACAAACATAAATGAATGAATGAATGAATAAATAAATAAATAAAGATAAAGATAAATGTGGAGCATATCAGTTTCTACTCTGGTGGAAACAGGAGACTGACAGATAGTAGTATGCATAGCTTCCAATTCATTAAAACATCTCACAGTTTTGGTTCATTTCTATGAGGACAGAGGTGTTTATAAACATGAGGGTTATCTGAATGAAAGCATGTCTGAATAGAGAGCTTAAACAAATAGGGTTGTTATTCTATTTCCTACCACTTTAAAACTTGAAATTCAGCATAGTAATCAGGGATACCCACTAGGGGGAGGGTTAGAAAAGTCAAGATGACAGCTGAAACCATGCAATTAAAGCTCTGCTACTTCCTGGAGTGCAGATTAGGTATTTGGACCATGAAAGGAGCTCAATTCTCTGTCCCATCATGTTTTCATAGCATTTATTTCTCTGCTTCAAATAACAGCCTCCAATAGAACTATAATAGATCTAGTTGCTATTAAGCAGGTGTAGTTATTCCATATACATCATGTAAACAGGGATGGATTTTTGTAGTGCAAAGTTCTGGAAAATAGAACTAAACAGATCACCTTATGACCTTAGATAATGGACTAGAATAACACAGTATCTTTGGATTGGACATCAAAGTCTTGCAATAGGACAGTGAACCTTTGTGGTCATATAAGAATTTACATACTTGGGCAGTAATACCTAGATTTCTTTTTCATTTTTATTGTTTATGTGAGCATCATATGAAATTGTTTACTTAGAAATAGCTCTTTTGTAGACTTGAAAATAAAATTGCATGAGGATTCTTATGCCAAATATATCTTATTAACTATTGTCCTTTGTTCACAATTGTGTTCTTAAGTAGCTATTCATGTAACAGTATCACTAAAACCTAATATCTTCATATTTTAGAGGCATTTTGCTGTGTTTGCTATGAATTTTCCCTCTGCTGATGCTCTGAGCACCATCTATGGCAAGATTCTTGATTTCCATTTTCAGCTATATAATTTTAACTCATCTATATTAAATCATGGACCTTCCTTGATTCAAGCTGCAATATGGCTTCACCAGACAATGGTTCAGAGCTTTCTCCCCACAGCTATTAAATTCCATTACATTTTCAACCTCAGAGATCTCTCTAACATTTTCCAGGTCTGTAAGGAATAATACTCTTACTTATTTGCATGCAAAAATTGAATTTATTTAATAATGCTTTATAAATCCTTAATAAGCTGCACCTGAAATACTGCATCCAGTTTTGGTCACCATGTTACAAAAAAGATGCTGACCCTTTGAAAAATTGCAAAGAAAAACAACTAAAATGATTAAAGGCCTGGAAACTAAAACATATGAATAATGGTTGCAGGATTTGGGATTGGCTAGACTAGAGAAAAAAGGAGTAGGGGGGACGGTAATAATATTCCAGTATTTGAAAGGCTGCCACAAAGAGGAGGGGGTCAATTTATTTTCCAAAACACCAGAGAGCAGGACTGCTATATAGTGCAGTGTTGGTGTGGTGTCGGGCGTTTCCGGTTCAATGTGGGAAGGGTGGAGCATGTGTGTTTGTGTTTATTTTCATGGTCATGGTCATGATGTGCACTGAAGATGGTGTTTGATTTTGTTGTATGAGGTGCAATGACAATAAACTAAACTAATGGAAGAAGCAGATATGAATTCAAGAAAAAACTATGCAACTTTTTGGATGAATTTAATGTTGGGGTAGAAAATATTCTGTCAGACAAGGAACTTTTTCATAAAACTCTGAATCAGGAGAAGGTTCCAACTTCCAACGGGTATGCTAAAGAACTCCAGTGGAAAAATAATAACTAGGTATAAAGGAGATCAAGCAAAAATGAAAGGAGGATATTGAAATATCATACAATAGGTGTGTCAACATCCAAGACACATTAGAATATATTACCTACTTACAAGAACTTCTTCTAGTACTAGAAGATGAACTAGAAGATGAACTAAAATCAGTATTCTCATAACTACAGAATTGGATAGCTAGCAGAATACTGTAATGGATTGTAAGAATAATCTTGAGGATCTAGAAGAGCAGCTTCAATTGATACA
This sequence comes from Toxicocalamus goodenoughensis, assembly GCA_032468175.1. Classification (NCBI taxonomy): domain Eukaryota; kingdom Metazoa; phylum Chordata; class Lepidosauria; order Squamata; family Elapidae; genus Toxicocalamus; species Toxicocalamus goodenoughensis. The sequence goes on from JANHFN010005535.1 coordinate 7,133, forward strand.
AAAGTCAGACAAAGAAAATTTGAATCCAAAGCAGAAATGTAATTTGAAAAATGCATCAGTCTACTTTGTTAGGGTTTGTTTGTTTTGTTCTTTTCAGATAAAGGCAGGGAGTGGGACACAAGACACATTCAGATTCTGTTACCATACCTATATAATAAAAGTATTATTACCATTCATAACTTTTGTTTCCAGTCTGGTCAATTTTATACCTCAAAAAGCTGTAAAATACTTATTGAAATATGGCAACCAATTGCATAAGAATCAGAAAAATTCTAGCACAGCTATAGCAGAAAGTCCTTTGGTTTGTGTCAATGACATCAAACCGTAGAATGTGCTCAGAAAAGAACGAGAATATAGTATTGTGTAATCAGTTAGAATTATTTGCGGGCCTTAGAAGCAGCATTTTAAAACCATAGGATTTGTCACAGAGACCCAAGAAAATACAAGGCAGACAATCAAGCTACATACCAGAAGAATCAAAACCACTGCAAAACAGGGAATAGAACCAGGGGTGGGATTCAGTTTTTTAAAAAACTGGTTTTGGGGCATGGCTTAGTTAGTGGGTGTGGCTTGGTAGTCATGTGACAGGGTGGGTGTGGCCAACTCAACATCACTCATGTCCAGGGGTGCTTCTCCTCGCCTGGCCTCTCATGACAGTGGGGATACTGCAACAGTCATAAGTGTGAAAAATGGTCATGTCACTTTTTTCAGTGCCATTGTAACTTTGAATAGTCACTAAATGAACTGTTGTAAGTCAAGGATTACCTATACAAAAATACAAAAAGCTTCTTTGCTTGCAAAAAGCTTCCCTAAATACCAATCATTAGATTAAAAATACCTGCAAGCCGGAGTTACAAATCAGGCAGGGTGCCAGAGCACCCTGAGGAATAAAAATAGTTAAAATGCAGCGATAGCTATCAAGCAGCCAACTCTTGCTCATAAAGTGAAACCCTTTAGCAGAGAGGTCATTTAAGCGCTCCAGAAAAAGCACACCCAAGAAAAGCAATCCTTAGATCTATTTGCACCACTTAAAGATACCAGCTGATGTCAGTCACCTCACAAGATATCCTAAGGAAATCATCCAGATTTAAGGAAAGGCCACATGCCCCCCAGAAAGGCAGTAAAAAATATCAGTGCCGAGTTCGCATCCTGCCTCTTGGAAGTATACCCCAAAAGGACAGTGACAGATAGTACTAAAGCAGTGAAGGAAGACGCCCTCCACAGATAGAAAAAGAAACCATGAGGCAGGAAAAAATTCAAACACAATACAAATAATTAAATCACAACAGTAGCTGTTGCTTGTTGAAGCTGAATAGGGAAAATTATCCCATAAATGAACACAGGATTAAATGTCACCAAGCACAGAATTAACCTTCAGCAAAAACAGTTTTAGACCAAAACTCAGAAAGGGTATGTAAACTCATGTTTGAATGTCAATCTTTCTAGCTAGCCATGAAGCCTTGCTGAAAGTCAGCCTGAGAAGCTCCAGAAACAGGAAGCTTTCTGCCAAGAATGTAATAAGGGTGGAAAAAAAACCAAAAGGATATTGCTTCTAACTCCCGATTCTCCAAAAACTGTTTAGTGTGGCAACCTAGCAGTTAAGACATTGGGCTGTTAAGCAGAAGATTGGCAGGTCAAGATCCAAACATTGCATGACAGGATGAGCTCCCATTACCTGGCCAAACTCCTGCCAATCTAGCAATTTGAAAACATGCAATGCAAGTAGATGAACAGGTATCATTTTTGTGGGAACATAACAGTGGTCTGTGCACCTTAGCATTAGTCATGCTGGCTACATGACGATGGAAGCATCTTCGAACAACGCTGGCTCTCTCATCTAGAAAATGAACACAAGCACTATTCCCTAGAATTAGACACAACAGGGCAGGGAAAACCTTCACCTTTATTTATAGGAGAATGTTTATTGAAGTTGAAAAAATAGAGGAAGAAACTTTAAACATGCAAATGCTGGCACAAATGTAGTGGGTAGTATAAAGTCATTCATGAAGATGAATATTTGTTGAAAGAAGCCATGCATCTGCCCATTTTCTTACATGGAAATTCCAGTTGGACATGTCAGGACAACATTTATATTAAATTGACCAACTGGAATTGCAGTACATAAGAAATCTGTGTGGTAAAAAAAGAAAAAAAACACAGTTAGAATGAATATTATAGAAATGGATGGAATACAAGAGTGAGTGACCAAAATAAAACCTGGAGCTATGTAACAAATGAAGTTGTCATAAACTATTTTCGTCTATCATCTTCAAAGACCTTCATGGCACAGGAATACACTGCAAGCATGTTTTTTCATGATTTGCCTTTGCTGTGGTATGGTATTTTTACATTTGATTTACAGTAGTCCTTGACTTTTTATCACAATTGAGTCCAGAATTATGATTAATGTAATTAGATTATAATGTGGATTGTTAAGCAGGGCACCCATTTAACACAAACTCCATATCTCTCTGTTGTGATCATCAAGTGAAGCATAGTGCCTCAAGGGATGGGGGAAGCCCCAGGAGGTTGCATTGCAGCACATCTCCAGCTCACACATGGTCTGCCTCTGGCATCTCTTGGCCTCCTCCTTCCCCTATTCAGAAGCCAGGTGGCGCCATGACAGCAGCAACCACCATTATGGGAGAAGCTGCAATTTTCAGACTATGATTGTGGCCACTCCCAAACTGACACCTGGTGGCATAAAGTGCCCTCTGTATAGAGACCTCTGTATAGAGAGACCAGGAAGTTTGGCTCTTTTATTTCTCAAAGTTGATTTCCAAGCATCACCTTTCAAAAGAAGCCATGTAATGCCATCTCAGAAGCAGGCGCCATTTTGGAAGCGGCCATAATTGAATTGCAAGAATTGTGATTGCTTCTGCGATCACACCATCCAGCTTCTGTATAGGAAGGCTGTATGGTACATCAGCTGCTTCTCCTTGGAAAAGCAAACTGCAGAAGAGGTAAATGGAGTGAGACATGATGGTGCATAGGAAGTCCAAAGATGTAGGCTCAGTGGAGCAGGAAGTAAGTCCAACCCTGAGAGGACCAAGCCGGATGGTAAGTACATCCAAGGGACTTAGTGGGGAAGGATGGGGAAGAAGATAGGAAGGTGGAGTAGCTGCAATGTCCCTGCGGTTTGTCATAAGGAAAGGCGCATTGTCAAGTGCCCAAATTTTATTCATGTGACTCCAGGGGTGCTGCAGCAGCCATAACTTCAAGTAAGGTGAAGTAAGTCCCTTTGTAAGTGCCATTTTAATTTTGAATGATCATTGAAGGGATGGTAGTAATTTAAGGATTATCTGTACTGATTAAATATTGTCTTGTCTAAGTATTTTTGTGGAATTGCCTTATTTAGTTTATCTCTTACTTGGGCTTAGCGCAACATATATTCTAAACTTTTTAAAATTAGAGCCTACAATACATATTATAATAAATAGTACAGCCACAATTCACAAAGTGGACTATATATTGTACAGCTTACCTGCTTTAGACCTTGGCTACCTCAGCACCTCCTGCTGTTCCTCCTGGTCTGAGGTTGCAGGACACACAACAGCTACAATCCCCCCCCCAAGTGTGTGAATTCAGATTGTATAGAAGAGATTTCCCAATTCTTTAGCTGTGAAAAAGCTATCTTTTTGCAAGCTAGTGGAGTAGCTAGGTGATTTTACATTTTACATTTACATAGTTTCACTTGGATCCCTGTTAAAAATTGCTGTAGTGTATAGTAATAAACCTGCAAACAGCTTAGCATTTATCTTCTACATTGCTCTTTGTTTTAAAATTGTGTTCAGATGCTTCACCTATTGCAGTATACAAACCACCCATGCTTTCCTAGCTCTGGTAAACAAATGCTTTCAGCATGTTTGATTTGGTAGTGTTAATTCTTTTCAATCAAAAAACTACCTCTATTTCAACAGCACTGAGGGAGTTGAGCATTGAGTTCAATGTTCAACACATTTTCACAGGAATACGTTTCATCATAGAAATGGACCATAAAATAATAACGGTGACAATAACAACAAAACATCCTCCCCCAACCAGATAACCACCCACAACGCCTTATCATTTCTGATTCTACAATAGATATTAGAATTCTGATTTCAGGGCTGTCGTCTGGCTATTGATAAAGAAACAGGGTGATTCTGGACAAACTGGGTGGAAGAAAAGCAACCGGCAGGTTACAAGTTCAACTTTTCGAAGATGTAAATTCAAGAATAATCTGACATCTCCGTCTGTGTGTGGAAGAGACAAACTGTCCCTGGTCCCACATAACAGTCCTGAAGAACTCAGTAATTAATATCTTAGACAACGGCAAGAAATCTGTGGGCGTTTCCTGTTTACTATTCTTCCGTTTCTTTGTAAGAAGAAAATTTTCAATCAAAGCAAATTGTGCAGCAAAGCAACCTTGCGTCTGGAAATCCCTTCTATCCCTCAACCCTGAGTTCTGAGACGAAAGGAAAACTTACATTTCACGCTCTTGCGAGGAAGTTACTCAAGAGTAATCGCGTCGGAATCGCCTTTGGGGAGCAAAAAAAAAAGGTGTTTGTTTTTTCCCACCCGTGAGAAAAACGAGACTTGGGCGACGCCTCTTCTGCCTCCTCCCACACAAGCCTAAGGGGCCCTGCTAGGGAAGAGGATAGGGCGGGGAAGGCGGCAAAGAGCAAATGGACCTAGATATACGAAGAGGAGGAGCAAGAGGCCCGAAGGAGACCGTGCAGTTCAGAGTATTCGAGGGAAAACATTCCCCTCCACAGGAAGTTGCGTTCGCCAGAGGCTATTCCCTTGTTAATCGTACAAAGGAGGAGCTCGCTGCTTAATTGCCTGCATTCAAATGACGAAGAGATAAGGCAGAGAGATGCGCGGGCTGCGGTTGTTTAGAAAAGAAACGAGCGGTCTCTTGTCTACATCACGGGACTAAGCCCGTTGTCTTCATCGCTGTAAGATCAACGACGTAAATCCATAGGTTTAGTAGTCTATAACTCTTTGCCATGGATTGAGAAATAACAAAGCACCCATTATGCCTCTACTCCAACCTGTTCCGTCTACCACCACAAGTGTTTTTTTTTTTAATTTTGTGGGTCGGTGGTGAATCTTGGAACAAGAAACGAAGAATGGCCTGAAATTTAATCCGAGGCAGGTGCTTTCTGTAGCACAGTCTCTTCCCATTTTTTCCCCTTCATTACAAAAGTACTCGTTTAGTATATTCAATCTATTTTAACTTAAGATATCAGGGTGTGCCAGGGGATCTTGGTGGGTACTCAAAAAGGTATTGACTGATGCTCTGACAGCTCAGCGTTAGAAAAATCAAACATTCATTTTGTTGCCTAATAAACCATGCACATGGCCTCAGTGTAATTCATTTGTTGTGACAGGAAATGGGAAAATGGGATACGACCTTTTCTTGGCAGCACCAAATTGTTTAATGTAGAAAGAACAAAGTAATATAATGAAACAAAATGATCCGTGGTTGTTGAAAGTGTTGGGCTGTTCATTTTTAGGCTTTCATAGCTAATAAAGCTATGAAATAGAAACATGTAACAGTGTTGTAACAGTGTTGAACTTGTAACAGTATCCAAGAATTATAACAGAGGGCAGAATATTTAGAAATAGATGGAAGATTATGCATACAAATACAGTGCTTTGTATAATGAATGAAAAAAAAATCAGCTGTCATTTACAGAGATGTCTTCACTTTTCCTGACATTTGGATTTTTTGTCTCAGCACATCTGGATAATACAAACTGGACAGGCCAAGATAGACCATTTTATTCCTGAATATTAATATTACAAATTTAAATCTGAATGCAAAAGAAATTGCCTATCTTTAAAATGAATTTAAGATTATAAACAGAGAAGCATGCTAATGAAATATAACCACCTATTCTACAGGAACATAAAAGTAAATATTTAGTTTTAGTTTGCTAAAATTGCAATTATTCTATTTATTTAAAGTACAATTTTTAAAGTACAATTGTATTTATTTAAACTAATTTTTCCTTTCAAACTAATCAGAAGTTAGAAATAAATTCACGGAGGAAAAAAGACTCTAGAACACCAACAACAGTGCCAGTTTTAATTTGCTAAACAACAGCTCAAGGCCCCACAATCCACAGACATTCACAAAATTTCACTTGGCTTGTTTGCTTTTATAATTTTGTGTGGTCTTTTAGGTATGCTGCAATGTACAGGTAGTCCTCAACTTACCACAGTTCATTTAGTGACCATTGTTATGACCATAAAAAAGTGACTTATGACTGTTTTTTCACATTTACAACTGTTGCAGACCCTCATGATCACATGATCAAAATTCAGACACCTGGCAGATACTGATATTTATGACAACTGCAGTATCTCATATGATCACCTTCCGTAACCTTATGACCAGCAAGGTTAATGGAAAAACCAGATTTATTTAACAACCATGTTACTAATTTAATAATGGAATTATTCACTTGACAACTGTGGTAAGAAAGGTCTAAAATGGGGTAAAACTCACTTAGAAAATGTCTCACTTAGCAACAGAAATTTTGGGCTCATGTGTGATCGTAAGTTGAGGACTACCTGTATGAGATAATTTATGACAGAAAAAAAAGAACCATTCTCCCCCCAAACACAACTCTGCCCTCAATGAAATCGAGTTTGACACCTCTGCTCTAGAACCATGAGCAGTTGTACAAAGGTCTTGCTAATATATGATATATTCTAAAGCAGTGTTTCTCAGCCTTAGCAACTAAGATGCATGGACTCCAACTCCTAGAATTCTTCTAGAATTCGTACTAGAAACTAGCTAGTATGCTAATGTGCTAATTGAAATCCAGACATCTTAAAGTTGCCAAGACTGTGAAACACCATTCTAGAGTAATATTTCTTGCCACATAAGAGTCCACAATCTGGTTGCTTACATAATATGAGAATACTGTGCCCATAATCAGATTTTTCAGCAATCTCATTTTTCATAAAGATGTCATATAACAAAGTGATAAACTAACTGCTAGACAAGAAACAAAAGCAGCAATATAGATTTTTTTCTGAAGTCAGGAAGAAAGGCAAGACATCTGGTTATGTCTGGTTGTTGTGCCTTGGTGTAGTTCGTTCAAAAATATGAAATCCTATTAAAAATAAAACAAACATGATTTAGATGAACTCCAGTCCAGATCATTCCTTTTTAGAAGCAAAACTTTTTAAATCTTAATTTATAATGAAATTACCAAGAGACTTACCAGTAGGAAGCAAGCTCCAAGCAAAAGGGTTTTCGTTTTAACCTCCAGATCCATTGGGAATTGGATTAAGAAATTGCTGGCATCTGTTGCAGCTTCTGCTGCCAATCCTTTCCATTTCCTGGTGTTTTTTCCAATTGATGATTTTTGATTGAAAGATTTTATTTGATTTTAAACAAGTAATAAAAAATATTCAAGAAAGATACTGTACAGTAAGGTCTGGTGCTAAGAATGCCCCTATATGCAGCTATGAATTTTATAATTTCATAATTTCATGTGTGTGTGTGTGTATAACTGTATGCATATATATATGTATATGTGTGAATGTGTGATGTATATATAAATTCAGTGTGTGTGTATTTCTTCATTTTGTAATAAGGATAACAATATTATCAATGAACCATAGTCCTAAATACAATGTGACATTTCACCCTTAGTGAAAAATCAGAATTTAAATTATATTGATACATAAAACATTAGCTATGAAGGTCTTAAAATGTGTAAGCAAGCACACTCAGTAATCAGCAGAACATATTATGGACCATATGAATATGTATTAAAAATAATAAGCATGAATTAATTATTAGCTAATTGGTATAATTATCTTATACAATTTGCCTTATGAGAAAAGTTTGTGTGTGGCCTCACTCACTGCAATTCATTCACTGACTTAAATATGATATTTTCACTTACAGTATGTACTAATTTTTTTCTTCGGATTCAGTACTGAAATGTGAAATAATTTTATAATTGTTATGACATAATTCTAAAAATATTAGTTTTAAGAGCATTCTGGTCAGAAATGCAAAATTTCTGCAAAATGCATAATAAACAATAACAATAAATATATCAGTATCATCCTCCAGTATGTCTTCTAAATTATTATCATATTATATATTATCAAGACTTTATATTGAAATATAAAGTCCGTTGGCTACAAAGAAGAAGAAGAAAGCAATGGAGAGGACTGTATGCTACAATCCTATTTCTGCTCTTATGAAATAATAGGTTTATCAATATTTAAACTTAATATATTCCAACACTGAAGGGTGGCCGAAGGCATCGAGTATCATCTTACCTGAAAATGAATATCCCTATTAGCATGGCATGATAAACTAGGGCCATGCAATTTCAAAATGTTTTCTCTGGCTTCATTCTGAATAACAAATCTTGGTTGGCAGATATAACACTTCTGCTTAACATGTCCAATGACTGTGCCTAGTGGTGCTTGAACCTCAAGCTTTAAGGGAAAAAAACATATAGCAGAATTAAAGAGCAGCATTTTGTCTCACATTGAGATGTGTTAACAGACTCTATTACTATAGTTAGGGTTGAAAAGCACATGGAAAATTAAGACAATGAATGATCAAAATTTACTTGAGCATTGAGTTGGACTAGAAGACTTCCAAGGTCCCTTCCAATTATGTTATTCTGTTAAAAAAAGGGACTTAACTGCTAATGGGAAACAGAAGAGCTTTAATATGTTGTTCTTACATTTTATGTCCTTGTTTTTTTTCTTTTTGTGGTAGCATTAAGTCACAAACAGCAAGAGCTTGACTTGCTCAGAATCACTGAATGAATATCCTTATGTACACTAACATATGTGAGTTGCAAAAAACTCAACAACCACTATCTGATAGCCGAGTTTGAGTTTTCTCAACCTGTTTGCTTCCACCTAATAGTCATAAGGATGTTTGTAGCTTATATTTGATACCCCTAGGTTAGATATGAACCTAATCTCCCTAATCTGTCCCAGCATTTAACAGCTACATCAGAGTAACTCTTATAAAAGAGTTCTAGAAGGAGACAACAAATTGGGGACAGCTATTGTACATTAATTATTATTGTGTCACCTTCTGTTTCTGGTTCCACCAGTATCCTCATAGATATGGGAAGTCAAGATACATACATAGCACATAAGTATGTGTAACAAGAATCTTCATAATTAAATACTATGGTAATAATAACCATTTGAGAGAAAAAATTGAACACTAATTTCTCTTTCTGTGAAGTTGCTTATCACTTTTTGATATTCTAGGAAAAGAACTATTGAACAAAACAGTCCAAATGGGCAGATTGAGTTTACCTTTTGTAGGCAGCAAATACAAGGACAGCAGCAACAGACACAATGAAACTCTCTTGACAATTGTATGACTGGTTGATTTGTACTATCGAAGAGTTTTATGGTAAATGATCTGAAAGGCCCGTAACAGTTCAAATTATAATCATCATTTTCTTCAACTGCAAAGTAAACCCACTGGCCCATGGGATTTTTTACTTCATACTTATTACAAGTCTCATAGCCATTTATCACTGGAAAAAAAGAAACCTAGAACTGTTTTTTTTTTTCCATCAGCAGGGATTTCTAGCAGCAGCAACACAGACAAACAAACAGTAGACATCAGCCTAATCAAGGAAATACCAAGGAGGAAATAAAATTTCCACTGACACTGATAGGACAAGCCACTGTATAAACAGATAGAAAACCTCATTGCTTTCTTGTACTGAAAATGTTATCTAGTTGGTAACAAAAAGTCTGCAAGAAAACAACCAAACTTGGAGAGCACCAAGGACTTCACATTCAATTCTGAGATATTCTCCCCTATTAGAAGTGCCAAATTACTGGTTAATCACTGCCATAAGAGATTACAATAAGTTCATCATAATCAGGCGGAAAAGTGAAAGAATATGGAGAAGCATCTAACAATGTATTGCCAGTGGGAGTGTCTGAATATCTACAAATACCACTCCTGATATTCACCATATCCAGTACTAATTCTTTAAAAAAATACCAGTAATGTCATTTAAAAATCAGTAAACAGGAAGCTGACATTCTTAAGCCCCTAGCATCAACTTTCATTACAAAAAGAACTCTCAGAATGCAACTGCCTAAAACCATTTTTGTAAAATAAAAATGCTGTGTGATAGCAGTCCATAGTTGTGGCCTCGGAATGAAAAAGGCTGGGTAAGACTGGGTGATAAATACATCTTGAATAGATGAAAGGATTGATGGGCCATAACTTTCCTAATTTATTTTGTGGTAAATGAAAGTTTTGAGACCAGCTGTCATTTTCACTCTAGATACTGTTTTCACTCAGGGTGAAACTTACAATATTGTGTCAATTTTCTTTGCTAAATTAAGTGATGTGATGATATTTTATTGTCCTATATTGATTTCTCCTACAGTCATCCTTCATAAAATAGTAAATTGGAGCCAAACTGGTTCATTATCAAAAGGGAGAGCTATTTTTGTTCATAAAGGACAGTCAAATAAACCAGAGATTTCTGTGAAGAAAATATTATTTTCATTTATTTCTCCTTGGAGTTCTCCAAATAACCCATGGAAATATAAGAGCTGAAATCAACTCACTATTACGCTTGATTAAATTATAAATCTGGAGCACCTTTTCAAGACCTTCTCTTTCTAAATAATCTTCATTATTCTCTTGTATCTTCTAATATTTGAAGTATTAAAGCAAAGGCTGGTTTTAAACCAATATAAAAGTTGTGGGATTGTAGTCGAACAATATCTGGAAATGCAGCTTCCTGTTATAAAGGAAACAAAACTTCCTTTATAACAGGAAGCTGCATTTCCAGATATTGTTCAAGTACAATCCCATCTTTTTGTTAATAGTGTTGTCACTCTAGAATACCCTTATACTTAAGGGAAATTTATCTATTTAACTGAATGCAGATTTACAAGTGGCTATTTAAAAGTCTCCCAAATGGCTTTTGGTGATGGTTGAAGAGAATTGGACTTGAATTTTAATTCTGATGACTTTTAAATTTTAGTCCTAAAGCTACATTTTACAAACTACAAACTTCATTTTTTAATGATTATCAAAATATAGTTTATTATCAAAATATACTTTTTTAACTCCTATCACAAACCCCATCATGAATATGGGTTGCATGTAATTCACATTCTATTAATCATGTTCCAGTAGGAAAAATTATGTGTAAGAAGTGTTCATGGTATCTTAATATCAGATGTAAACAATAAATCTTACAGTTCACGTGTAGGGCTGAAAATGAATAAAGTATTGTGGCATTTTCTTGCTGTAAATTTGTCAGCACAAAACACATATTTAAATTATACAGCATCTAAAATGTATAAAGAGGAAATATAAGATTTCAAAATCTCTAATCTTGTAGTAATGTTTCTTGAAAGATAATGAAATCTGTACTTTCCATGAGCTCAAGCTGCTGGTCAACTATTATCTGATCCATCTATGACAATGGTTAAAAAATACAATATTAAAAATGAACAGTCACTGTTTTATCATAGCATATATAAAAAGATGCCTTTCTATTTTTTCTCTGCGTTGAATAGATTTTCATTAAATAAAAACATTGAACTTTTAGATTCAATAATACATTATTAACATAAATAAATATAAATTATAATTATTAATAGAATTGTTTAATTAATTATTCACTGAATTTAATCATTTTCAGTAGAATCGCATTGATTCACTAAGATTGTAAGGATGCAAGAGAAATAAATACTTCATTATGTGGGCTTGTTGGAAATTTCCAAATTTGCTGGCCAGAGACTAGAGAAAATATATATCCAGTATAATTAGAGACTATTAAATAGAGGGAAGAATTAGAATCTCATAATCTTCTGTACTGATCAGGTAAAAGGAGCAAAGGAAAAACATACCTGGCTTAAATATTCTAATCCAGGTGGGCATTTGAGAGGAACTGATGAAGCTGACATCCAAACCACAGGTTCAGCTGTAGTAGGCACACTAGCAGCTTGGAAAGCTCCATAAGACAATGCATTAGATTGAACTGCCAAGTTTCAAAAGTTTCAAAATGAGATCATAAGCAAATTCTTTTCTAAAATGCCAAGAATAACCAAAAAGTAACAAGGATTTAACAAGTTTCTGGAAAAATTCAGTAAAAATATCTGCATTGGTCTATCAAATAAGGAACATAATCTTCTATGTATGGTATTATGTAAAGACATGGAGGTTATAAAAATGTATATAAACAAATTTTTGGATTTTAAGTCACATTGTTTTGTCTGCTCCTGATCTGCCCTGCATTCTTTTCTGGAATGTTTTAGGAATGTTTTAGGTTTAGTGGTTTTATGCATTATTCATTTTTGTGGGAGGGGAGTATTGGTAATTTACTTGAATCTGAGATGTCTAAGTTAACTCTGCTACATCCAGCCAAATACTGTGGACTTTGGTAAACTTCAGTAAGCCATTAATTTTCTGTCTTTCTGATGTTGCAGATGACATGCTGCCATTAAGAGTACTCTAAAAAGAACAACTAAATAAACTGTTATAGAATATAATTTCAACAATATAGAAAAGCAGGACCCCTGTGAGGCTGTGTGTATTTTATTCTTAGAAACAGGCAAAAATCCTGCTTTTTAATCTGGGGTTATTGATGTGGGGGAAGAGAGATATAAAAAATTTCCCTTCTTGTCAATCTTGATTCTGGGTGATAACATGGATAAGTACATTAGTTTTCTTGATAATAATGGTAAACAGTTTTCTTTTGCTTTCTTCCAGGAAGTTTTTTCAACTTCCTAATGTAACCTAGAGCCTATTATTCCCTAAAATGCCAAAAACCTTGAATTACTGTGTGGAAAGTGAACTTCACAAGGACAGTGGTGTCACCCAAGCAGGAAAAGCCCAAAGGGAACATCAGGCCAGCCATAAAACAAACTT
>JANHFN010005535.1:20139-45559 GCA_032468175.1 Toxicocalamus goodenoughensis
GAATGCCCCAACACTTTTTAAAACCATGTTTGATGGGACTGCTAGCAAACATGCTTTTTTCATGAATAGAGCACGGTCTTACATCGAGAGACATGGAAATGAGTTCCACGATGAGGCAGAACTAGTCCAATTCCTTGGAGATAATTTGGAGGAAGAGGCATCTGAATGGTTCACCCAGCTAAATGATGAAGAAGTCCCTGAACTAAATAATGTGGATGACTTTTTAAGAGAGCTCCATTCACATTTTGAGGATTCTTCCTGAGCACAAGAAGCAGAGGCTGAAATAAAAAGCATCAGGCAGAAGGATAAACCCGCCAAAGATTTAGTGCTTGTGTTCACACGCCTGACCACTAATATCAGACATTGGTCTCAAATATTACTTGTGCACTATTTCCAAGAAAGCCTAGATGAGGATTTGTTAAAAAACTGCCTGTGCCATGATTTGCCTGAAGACAGAATCTATGACTGGTACAGGATGGCCATAAAAATGGACAACGCCCTCAGACAGCACAGGAAAAGCAATACTGAGAAACAAAAAAAGGCAATTCACATGATGCGCATTTCCATGCCAAGGGGAAGGACATCAAACAGCAGCCTCCCCAACCTCCATGAAATGTTTTTGTTGTGTCCAGCAAAGGCATCGAGCATCAGAATGCTTAACACTACCCCTGCACCTCAAGGGAGAGCACCCACTCCCCCTAAATGGAAAAAAGGCACCTAGAAAACCTCCTGAAAAAAGCAAATTTGTGACAAGCCATCGAGGTCCCCAACCCCCAACAAACAACAGGGGAGGGAACTCTGGCAGCAGGAGTATCCATCGTGCAAGATGCAGACTGGGAAAGAAGATACCCTAGCCATAACACTCTCTTTATCTCCATGCCTCCCACCTTAGGAATTTATCAAGCCCGTAACTTTTCCCCCCATGACTACCAAAGGGAAAATAAGAAAAATAATATATACTAAGGCAGACTAAAATGGCTACACTTATGACAATTTCGGGCTTGACAGGCTGCCCTCCCTTATTGGAAAAGAAACCCTTGCAATGACATAAAACACAAAGATTGAAATTAGGTTAAATACAATCATACAATGCACATTTTTAACCTCCTCTGCCACTTACAAAATTCGTTTTGGCTTGTGTGAATATTTTTCATGGAATCTCCCCACCAATCTATCAGCATTTGCTTTCCAATTATTAACCCAAGTTGCTTGTGAAATGAATAGCCTTTCCAATAAATTAAATATTGTAACTTCCCCCTGAAAATCCTGGAATCCAAAATTTTCTTAACTTCATAATGTTCATGGCCTGCAATGAATAAAACCTTAAGGGATACCTGTTCTGCAGGCCTTCAGGAAGAAGTAACAACTGGCTTTAATAAACTACTGTGAAACACCAGATGTATCTTCCCCTACAACCTAGGGAAATTAAGTTTCAGAGTTATTGGGTTTATTACTTTATTTATCTGAAAAGGCCCTATAAATCTTGGAGTTAATTTTCTAGAAGATAAATGTAACTTTAAATATTTAGCTGACAAATAAACTTTATCCCTTTAAATTGTGGCTGCTGGGAACGGTGTTTGTCAGCTTGTATTTTTTGGATTTGTGCTGTGTTCTCCCAAGAGTCTTTAATTGCGTCCATCCACTCAATTACTGACATGGATGTGGGGGATCTTTTGGCAATTCAGGAATGGGAATGAACTCCATCCAGTATTGATTTGGAAAGGTGTTAACCCAGTACTACTACTATGTACAGCATTATTATAAGCAACTTCTGCAAATGGCAGCAAATCAGCCCAGTTGGTTTGATGATAATTTACATAACATCTCAAATATTGTCCAATCATTTGGTTAGTCTTCTCAGCCAATCCATTGGTCTGGGTGTGGAAAGCTGAACTCAGATCTTGAGAGGATCCAATTGCTTGTATGAATTCTCTCCAGAATTTTGCAGTAAATTGAACCCCTCTATTGAAATGATTCTGCGAGGCATTCCATATACTCTATATATATGATTCACAAACATTTTGGATAGTTTTCTGGCTGACTGTAGACCTTTACACGGAATAAAATGGAGAATAAGTCCACTACAGTCCAAATTACTGCATGCCCCCCACTGTGAGGTAAATCTACTATAAATAATTTATTGGAAAGGCTATCAAATTTCACAAGCGACTTGGGTTCATAGCTGGAAAGTAAATGGTGAGGAGATTCCATAAAAAATATCCACACAAGCCAAAACCGAATTCTGTGGGTAGCAGAGGAGGTTAAAAATCTGCATTGTATGACTGTGTTTAACCTAATTTCAATCTTTGTGTTTTATATCGTTGCAGGGGTTTCTTTTCCAATGAGGGAGGGCAGCCTGTCAAGCCCAAAATTGTCATAAGCGGAGCCATTTTAGTTTGTCTTAGTATATACTCTTTTTCTTATTTTCCCTGTGGTAGACATGGGGGGCTTGACTCATTCCTAAGGTGGGAGCAGTGGAGATAAAGAGAGTGTTATGGCTAGGGTATCTTCTTTCCTGTGGGAAATGAGCTATCCGGGTTTGGGGCCCTGGAGGTGGAGATTTACGACATCAAGTAACATTGTATTACTTCTATTGGAGACTGTGACTTTTGGGGGGTATTTCTAACTTCTAATATTGTGGGGTAATTCCAGGTTGGGTCAGATCTGGAATTACCATGGACTTTGCCAATTTGAAATTTTTTTTGAAGATGGCCTTTGTTTTTGTTTTTTAACATGGATTTCATTACTTGGAAACCTGACAGATACAGTCATAGAATATTTATTGAATCATGTAAAAACAGCAATATAAAATCTATCAGATATGAACAAAAATAAAATATTTTCCAAGGTAACTTGAGGTATACTTTAAGAAACAGAGTGATCTAGGTTTAAGTAGTCTGAATTTGAAAATTACATGAATCGTAAGTATCCAGTACTTAAATATGTTCATATTTACCCTTTCTTGGTATCAGATGAAGAAAGTACATATTCAGTCTAATTTTTTTTTTAAAAAAATGTTAGAACGTATCATAATCCTAAAATAAGAATCAGGGTAGGAAATTTAAAAAATTATGAAGAGAACACTCAAAAAGTAAAGTAAATTCATATTATTACAATACGTACAATAGACATACTCCAACACTGTTTGCAAAATAGTTATACAAATGTAAACAAAATCAGTTGTAAAAATGATATTCTTCCTAGAACATGATTTTTATTTCTGCACACATAGGTAAAACATATCTATTCAGTCTTAGTCACTATCAAATTCAATGTGTATTGTAATGGAAAACATGAACTATCTTAAGATATACTCAAAGCACAAAAACTTTATTTTAAAAGTTCACTTTATATATTCATTATGTACAAAATATAAATTTTATTATTACTTCAAGTTACAGTACAAAGTTTCACATTAACACTATTTGAAAGAATGTTGAAGATATGTGTGTATCTTTTAATATAAATATGTATAATCACTTCAATATCACTATACATAACTATTTATTCTAAAATAGTCTTCATAATTTAGGAATAGTTTGAAATCCTACTGATGTAAAAGCCATATAATAATGCCAAAAGAAAAAGAAATGAAAATGTCTTATAAAAGACATCCACTGAAAATAAAAACTGTGAAACTACTTCACTGGAAATTCCTACAATGAAGATTGTACTCTGTTACCAAACCCCAGCACGTTGTTGCCGATTTTGTCCTGTGTGTTCAAAAAACATGAAATCCTATTGAGAAGAAAAACAAATGGAATAATTAAGTAAATTGCTTGCTAAAATTCAGACGTTCTTCTATTTTTGTCAATAGGTTTCTTTTAATGAGAAAATTCTTACGGTGAGATTCATTGAAATTGACATACTGTGCTACAACTTCCCCAAACCTGAGGAATTATTGGGGCTACGGATTCCAATATCACTAATCTAAAGGATGTTGGGTTTGGAAAGTGTAGAGAAGACTACACAACACGTGCTGCTTCCACCCTTAAAATTGCAACTCTGTTGGCAGTCCATTCCATGGACTTAAGAATTGTATCTAATCCAGTGTCCTTTGGAAATTTGGAAGTTTCTTTCCAGAACTGGCTAGTAAATTTAATACTTGATTAGATAATTAGATAATCTTTAATTAGATAATCTTCTCTGGTAGACAAATAATTTAGCAATTTTCCTGATGGTTCAAAAAGAATAAGCTATAATAGATTCCATTAGGAACTCCACTGATGTATTACACTAAAAATTCTATAATTGAATTATACAATTAGTGAATAATACAGTATCTGAGAATATACTTACTATAAGAAAGCAAGCTCCAAGCATCACAGCTTTTATTTTTACATCAAGATCCATTGGAAACTGGATTCCAAAGTTGTCAGCATCTGTAAAAGCTTCCCTCACAAAACCAGTCCACTGCTTGGAAATTTTTCCAATGTTGTTCCCATCTAAAGATAATACCTAGTTCAGAAGAAAATTCAGAAAAAAAATATAATGTAGAAAATTCAAGTATCTTGAAGCAGATATAACTATTTCTTATGAAGAAAAATAATGTAATAAAATAAAAATGAAAACAAAAATATCTTAGGAAATCAAATCAATATTCAATAGTCATAGGATATATTTACAATATTATTCAAACAGTACTAATAAGATATTCTAAAACAAGTTAATCTAACATTCAGAAAACTTTAAAAATATTCCTTGTTCTTCATTCCATTTTTATCAAACAGAAGATACTTTCTATCTGTGAATTTTTTTTCTTGCGCTGGAAATTTCCCTTAAACTAGTAATAATCTATATATATATAAAAGCAAAATACCACTTTCGCATCATCACAAAATCTGCAGAAGTGTAAAGCCTACAAACCTGAAATTTGGCATGTATGTTCCTCTTGGCTTCTAGGTTCTCGGTAAGAAAGGATTTTTTGAAATGACCATCAGAGCATTAGTATTTCGTATATTATTATTAATACACTCTGATCAGTGGTGGGATTCAAAGTTTTTACTACCAGTTCTGTGGGTGTGGCTTGCTGGGCATGGCAGGGGAAAGATACTGTAAAATCTCCAGTAAGAGGTGGTATTGGCCAGTTCTCTGAAGTACTCAAAATTTCTGCTACCGGTTCTCCAGAACTGGTCAGAAGCTGCTGAATACCACTTTTGACTCTGATGCTAAGGAGCTCTGCTCCCCTCCCCACCTGAAAAGAAATCTCTTCCAAATGAAAAATACAAACAGGGGAGTTTCAATTTACTTTCACAGAAGCAAACAGGTTTAGTACAGAACAGGTGAGCTAAGCCATGCCCAGGCTCCTTGCTGTCTCCTTCTTGCTCACATAGCAAATACTGTTTCAGTTTCCAAACAGCCCTCAACTGTCTCACACACTTACAGGATTCTAGCCAGTTGAATACTGATTAATGCTGGTAGGCACAGGCAGAATTTTTTTGCCTTATTTTCCTCCTCAAAATCTAAGCCCGACCACATAGTTTCGTAGCGAAGCACGGGTATCGAGCTAGTTCCATATAGAAGAACTATAAGATTTATCCTAGGTCCCATAAAATGGGAAGGCTGGTTTCCTATATCAGACACAACATGATTAATCTCTTAAAAAGTAGAATATGATCTTCTAGTATTAATTCACCTCAAAATCAATATCTGAACAACAGCTGCAGACTACACAGGGCCCAACAATTTTGAGTACATCTTCCCGTGCTTCATTCTGGATTACAAATTTTGGCAAACAAGGATCCCAGGTCTGTTTAACATATCCAACTGGAGTGCCTAGGGGAGCATGAACTTCAATCTTTAAAAAATAGAAAAAAGAGATAAAGAGTTAAATCTACATAAAATTCATTGAAAAGAATATATTTATAACAAAAAGTTTGTTCTTGTTCAACACACCCAGTTATAATTCTTGCCTGAAATCCTAGAATGATATATGGTCTTGGAGGCAGACCCCAGATCCCTTCAGAAGATTCTATCAAGTTTTTAAAATACTATATGAGACTACAAAAATATTTAATATTTACTACCTTCCTTTTTAATGAATCCAGTTTAATACTACATTTAAATTTAGTTTTTGTCCTATATCTACCTATGATTTAGAGTACGCACCTAGTATCCAATTCAAAGGCCAAGTGCGTCTCAGCCTGGAAAATGAAACAGCCAACTGTTAATACACTGCTTTACAAGGTACACGAAGTCAGACAAGTCCAAAGCACTGAACAGACTGGACTACATGAAACTTTAAAGCGTATAAAAATGGGGCTACATTCACTGATCATGCTGTAAATTCTCCTGTATTGCTATTTCTGTTCACCTTAAACTCAGTGCACCAAGTGACAATCAATTCTTGTCATATACTGGTCTCAACTCAATCCAGCAACCTGATTTATGAACATCAAAATAAAATTTTAAGAATCTAGGATATTCAACTAAGAAGCAGAAATAACAGCACTGTGGGGAGTATCCAGATAGAAATGATAGACAGCCAATTAAGTCTCATCATCAATGGTATTTAAGGCATGCCTGTTAGACTAAGGTCTTATATGGAATGTCTGAAGTCTGTAGTCATGCAGATTGGATAAGATAATGTAAAGTTATGCCTTCCAATCTTGGATTTCTTTTGAGTTTTTCTACCTCTAAGTAGTATTAGCTACAATTGCTTGAGGAACCAATTTGGTTAACATGCTGACCTTAGAACCAGAAGACCATGACCAAGACCTGCCTTAGGCATGAAAGAGGTTGGTTGACTTTGGGTCAGTCACTCTCTCTCTCAGTCCAATTCCCAAAGGTTATTGTGGAGGAAATAGGAGCAGGAAGGAATGTTAAGTATGTTCACTGCTTTGAGTTATTTATAAATAATAAACGAGGGAAAATAAATAAACTTTCTTCCAAAATCTTGAATTAAGAGGAGAAGGCATATGTACATTGTGAAAGTCTTGGTTAACCAAGAAATATTAATTAAATGATCTATTTTTCATGCCATTTACAAAGAATTAAATTTGTTTATTATGAATTTTGTATTTGTTTGCTTGTTCTCACACTTCGATTTACCTATTACAAAGGGAAATGTATTTGCCTTCAAGGGCAATGCAAAGGAGAGAAAAGGTAACACAATGAAACTGGACTCAAAGGTACAAAAATATGTAATTGTTGCTTAGGTAAGAACTTAATCTTAGAGACAGCACAAGACTCTACCTTCACACACTGATGTCCCTCCACTTGAATTTTCCTTTTGCCAAATTACCACTGTGAAAGAATATCAAAGTCCAAGATTGTTCCATTGAAGAGGGGAAGGGAACTTTCATATGGCATCAAAAGGTGCTGAAAAGAAATTCTTTGATAGAAAAAGGACCCAAAAGACAGATTGAGATATTTGGAATTTGACAAGTGAGAAGTCAGAGGCAATGAGGCAACATAAATAAGAATAAAGAAACATAAAGGAAATGCTGGCTTTTGAAGGGAAATTGAAAGTGAATAGAAAGCCAGTGTAAGAACTGAAAGAACATATCTTATTGGCTGTATCCCAAATCAATATCCATTATTTTGAGAATCTTAAATTGGCTTTAAATTATCCAAAAGAGTCATGGGATATCAAATGATTCACCTCCTGTAAACAGCAAGGACAGCAGCAACTGGAGCATCTCAGAGGTCGCGTGAGATTTATGACTTCCCGGCCCATATTGTCCATGACTTTCATCGTAAATGGTCGTGATGGTCCACAGAAGTTCAAAGTGCAACAGTCATTTTCCTCAGCTGCAAAATACACCCTTTGCCCCATAGCATTTTTAATTTCATATTTGTTGGCAGTCTCAAAGCCAGTAATAACTGAAACAAAGAAACATACATACATAAAGCTGTTTGGTCATTCACATTTTTCATGGTTAAGCTATTCCTCTCTTCAAGAACGCTAATGTATGTCAAAAAAATAATCTGCAAAGTTCTACTTAAAACTATGAGACAGTGAAAAAGGAAAAACATAAAGAGAAAAGATACCCTGCAATTGTATTTAATATGGTTTTCTGGATGATAGTAGAGTGTTTTAGCTCCTAATCCAATCTCCCCAAGTACTTCCAATCCCTTCACTAGAGATGCACAATTTAAAGGAACAGATTTGCATGTGTTCCCAAAGCCTTGGGTGACCTTCCATCCCCCAACTTCCTGTGATTCATGTGATCAAAATTTGAGCAACTGTCAACCAGCATGTATTATGACAGTTCGTGTGATCATGATTTGCAACCTTCCCACCTGGCTTAAACAATCAAAGCCAACGGGAAAAGTAGTTTCACTTAAAAACTACATGAATCGCTTAACAACTGTGGCAAAAAGGTTGTAAAATCTGCTATGGCTTATTTAACAACTGCTTTGCTTAGCAATGGAAAGTCTGTTCCCAATTGTGGTTATAAGTTGAGGGGTTTCTGTAGGATGAAACCAATCATGTTCTATCTCCCTTAGCATAATTATATCTCTTTCAGAAAAACATTACAAGAAATAATATTTCTGTCATCAGAGACTTTTTGCCATTAAGTACTCAAAATAAATAACTAGCACAACAATGCAACACTTATAACAAATAATATAATCCAAATCAAAATGAAGAATTATATTGTGCTTAACTATCTATTTTTATTACATTACTAAATAGAAAATACATGTAGAAAATATACCGAATTTTTTGCCTCATAAGACGCACTTTCCCCTGGCCCCAAAACGTGGATGGAAATGTCTGTGTGTCAGTGCCGGTCCTTTGGTGAAGAGCAGCTGGGCACTTTTAGAGTGCTGAACCCCACCTCTTCTGTCTTTGTCATTACCTGCCTCTTTTGTCTCTTTTCCGCAGTGCAGGAGTCAATAGGCAGAGCTGGCACACGAGAGGACACCTACCTGTGGTCCTCTTAGGCTCTGCCTGATTTTTGTTGTTGTTGTTGTTGTTGTTGTTGTTGTTTTCCTCCTCTAAACCTAGGTGTGCCTTATGGTCAAGTGCGTCTTATGGTATGAAAAATACGGTATATAGCACTATTAATATAATTTTGTTCTCACATATAAAGACTAGTAAAAGAAATAGTATATTCATCTGAATTTTTTTTCTAAGCCATTAATATCAAATAGTATAAAATACCTACTTTCCAGAAGTTCAATTTGCTGATGGATTAATATCTGATCAATCTGTTATAAGAGTGGATTAAAAAAAATTAGAACTGAGCTATAATCAACAGATTCATTCTGCAACTAGTCTGTAAGTTATCAACCTCATCATTTAAGGGAAGTACCTTAAAAAGAAACTAAACTAAGTTATTTTCTTTTTGGTCAATTTTCAGAATTAAAAAGGAATCTTATTTCAGCATCTGTCAGCCCTGATGCCTGTCAGAAAACTGGACCATCACTCTAAAATATCCCACCAGTACAAATAATTTGTCAATTGGGAAAACAAGAAGTAGCAGGTCCAATACATCAAAAGCACACCAGTTTTGTTTGGTTTCAAATTATCGATGGCAGGAGAAGCAACAACTTTCACAAATCAAACTACAAAAACAGAACCGGGATTTCTTTACATAGAAGTCCTCTGTACCATTCCAATCTTCTGGCAGCATCTACACCATCAAATAAAGTTGTCCTTTGATTCCACTGTCTCATGGCCATTCTTCTAAACCAGGGGTCTCCAACCTTAGCAACTTTAAGATTTTTTGACTTCAACTCCCAGAATTCCTCAGCCAGCAAAGAATTGTGGGAGTTGAAATCCACAAGTCTAAAGTTGCCAAGATTAGAGACTCCTGCTCTAAACCTATATGTCAGGGTTTGTCATCTCCCTCGATGAATGGGACATGTTTTACCATCTGTAGTGCCATGAAATGCAGAAACATTCCTGTTCTACCTGTATCAGGCTTTGGCACATGTTTTTATCCTGGAATTCATTCTAAATATAGCTAGGCTGGTATTTAGTGAATGAGTGCATGTCTTGCATTGAATTCAGATTCAAATTTAAGCAACTTTATGCAGAACTGAAAAAACTCATAGTTAAAAACTTGGGATATGGGCTGTGTTATTCTAGAAGGATATTCTAGAAGGAAGTTCTGCTTGAGAGTCAAATGTGCCACTACTCTGCTTATGTTTTGAAAGGCCCTGAAGACCTGGATCTTCGCCCAAAACTTTGGTGAGCGTGATTGAAGCCCCACTTTCTTCATTTTCTCTGTTTCAATCCAGGTTTGTTATCTCTGCCATCTTTGCTCTTTTTTGGTTACGTTGTTTTCTGGTTTTAATCTTTAACCATTTATGCACTGTTCAGAATTGCTAGGAATTGGGCAGCATTTAAATTTAATAAAACATCATCTTCATGTTAAATGAATGAATGGCCTCTACTTTCAGCGACCATACTTCCTTGAAAGAATAAAGAACAGGAGTGTCAAACTCACTTTGTCACGGTGGTGTCATGTGACATATCGGGACTTTCCCCCCCTTTGTTAAACCGGGTATGGCCTTGGCCAGCAGGTATCCGGCCCACGGGCCGTGAGTTTGACAGCCCTGATAAAAAAAAAATCTGAAAAAGGAGGTGTATAAGAATTTTTGAAAATGTTTATATCTATACCTTTACTTTACAAAGGAAAATAAAGAGCAAAACCAAGGAAAAAAATTACCAAAATTCATATCATCATAAAAATATCTGAAATCAAAAGGTAGATGTAAATTTATCTTAAACCCACAGTTCAGTTTCCATATTTTCCACACGATTGTGAAAAAGTATGAATTAAGTGTTGAAATTTTTGTATAGTAAACATTAAATGACCAGAAAAAGGGCAACATAAAACTTTTTGGAAAAAAAATATAAATCTGACGGGCAGCCTTCTAAAATACAGCTCTGTCCTTTATAATAAAAGACTCCTGGTCTCCATATTTAAAACTTTTTGCCAAGATAAGCACAACTGTCTTCACACAATTTGAAGAAATTCAAATTATACTTTATCAGGTAGAAGGAGAAGAAGATACCTGACTTAAATATTCTAATCCAGGAGGGCAATTTGGAAGAGAAGGTGGTTGTGGCATCCAAACAGTGTGGGGAAAAGGTTGGCCATAAGTGGTTGGTGCTCCATAAGCTGTAGGAAATGCATATGGAGGCTGTGCTGGAGCACCTTTTAAGAAAAGATGAAACAACAAAATAGTTTTTTAAAAAATAAGCAGTCCATGCAGATTTTTTTGTTTTATGTTTAAGCAATTAGGTTTACCAATGTTCAGGACGTATTATGCATAATTTTCTCCTCCATCACAAAGAAAGACAAAAAGCAAACAATATATGCATGTGTAGTATTTGAAATGCAATGTAGTTTTCCTTCTCCTTTAATGAGACACATAATGGGTTATCTGTATGATACATTACAATGATAAATCACACTAACACTGTAAACACATATGTATTTCCTTTGTAGCAATACCTAGCGAAAGAAAGACTACTCTGTCCATACTGTATGTGGACAGATTTTGGAAGACTTTCACTGGTTATTAATTTCTTTCTAGCATAAATCAAAGTGTGTTTTTTGACTTTTGATTTCTCCAGCTTTTAAAAATTAGCGTGACGGCAGGTAGAATGAATGTTTCTGTGGTGGCAATGCATCCTAAAGTTCCTAAGAAGGTTCACGCAGTATTTTATTATATATTTTTCATTTATTCATCTAGTAGTGCTGGCCTAGAAACCAGGAGATTGTATTCTTAGGCATGAAAGGCCTAAGAAACCAGAGAGGTGACTTTGAGCCCAACACTTTCTCTCACCTAAAGCATGTCAGGGATTTGTGGTGGTGGGGAAAATAGAAGGTAAAAATATTAGGCACTGTCTTAAGTTATTTATATAAAGGAAGGATATATCATTTTTAAATAAAAACTTTTTTTCATTACATTGAGTTACAACAGAGGCCCATCAGGGTCATAACTTGTGACCGTTGCAAAGTGAGTTGGTCACATGGTCTATCTGATTTTATGACCTTTTTTTGTTAGTAGCTGTTAAGAAAATCCTTAGTTTTTAAGCAAATCAGTTATTCACTATGGGCACGGTTTTACCAAAAACTGGAAGTGCTGATTTTTGGCAAAACCATTGTAAAACATGATCACAGGAGCATAGGGCACTGCAAATAGCCATAAATATGACTCCATTTGCCAAACATATGAAATGCAATCGCTTGGCCAGAGGGGGATTGTCCATCAAACTGCAGTATTTGAGATCTGGACACTGATTTCTCCTGTGCTAATCAACAGGAAGAGTGAATTTTGAATAATGGTTAAGGCATCAGAGTAGACACCCAGGGACCATGAGTTCTAGTCCCACCTTAGGCAAAAAACAGCTGGGCCAGCTGTCTCTTGTCTTTCTGTCCTAGGAAGGAGGCAGTGGCAAACCACTTCTAAAATCTTGCCCAAAAATCTAGAGGGACTTATCCAGGTAGTCGCCTGACAGTCATTGACTCAGAGGCAGAAGGAAAAAAAATCAACAAGAAACAGGACTATATTCCAAAAAAACCCTACCACATCATCCAGAAAATTACACTATTGATAGCCCTCAGCTTACAACAATTCATTTAGTGTCCATTTGAAGAAAAAGTGACTTATGACTGTCACAGTGTCCCAGGGTCACGTGATCACCTTTTGCAACTTTCTGACAAGCAAGCTAATGGGGAAGCCAGTTTCACTTAACAACCATGTTACTAACTTAACAATTATAGCGATTCATTTAACAACAGTAGCAAGGTAGGTCATAAAATGGTGCAAAATCAATGTCTCACTTAGCAACCAAAATTTTGGGCTCAATTGTGGCTATATATAGAAGGCTACCTTTTACATTCTTACAAAAATAAGGGTGGGTATGGCAGTGTGATTGCTTAGGAGGCAAATAGCTCTGATTTCCACACTTTCTCATTCTTTTTCCCTTCCCAAATGCAGCATGGTTTTTGGTCATGTTGGAGAGAGATTCAAAATGGAAATGAAATGCCTTCCAGAGACTTATCACTTCAATTCCTATTCTTTAAAACAAACATAAAAGCAGAAAATGAGACTGGAAATTTAACCCAAATTGCTTTCACTAACATCTCACTGAGGATTGATCTGTAGCTCTTAATAAAAGACAGGTTTCAAATTGGGGTTTATGTTCTGCACTTGGTCAAATTGAGGTTTTATTATTTTGTGTGAATCCAATCAATTGGAATTTATTGAAAAAACTATGTTAAAACAAAGCATGACTTAGCCTGATATGCAGACTCAGTCATCGTGTGATTTCTCTTTTCAAAACAATTACCTATTCAAGTTCTTTTATTTTTTTCTGCCTCTCCCTTTTTTGGTTAATGTATTTATCCTCACTTCTGAAATCTCTGCAGAATTCTTTTTAACTGTTTTAATATGACATTACTTTCATTCCACTTTTTTTCACCAGGAAACTTACACTTATTTTGCAACAATTTTTACACTTATTTTGAAACAAATGTCTTGGTGACATTTGCCCTGTTGAATGGATGGATATAATTGAACTTCCCCTTTCATATTATTAAACACAATGATAGACTTTTTAAAACAGTAAATGATGGCCTTTATCAGCCTACAATTTAGTTATTTTATTAGATAAAGTGATGATTCAGATAAAATATCAAAAAGTAGGTTAGTCCAACCTTTAGCTTCTAGGAACGGTAACATAAGAATACCCAGCCCATGAGACATTTCTTCAGTGAGAAATAGGTTTTGAAAGCACCAGGAGCTTTTTGCCAATGGAGAACTACTAATAGTGTATGCTTTAAAAAGTGAAAATGTTATATTAGAAATTCAAAATGGAAAAGGCTGTGCAATGCTTTGCACGTGATCCCAATAATATACTTCAAAGTACTTGAGTGTGTGGAAGTCATATAATGCACATACAGCCCTAATAAAGGCAGAGGTGGTATTCAGCAGGTTCTGACCAGTTCTGGAGAACCGGAAGCCACCTCTGACTGGCCGCGGCCCCATCTATTCTCTGCCTCCTGAGTCCCAGCTGATTGGCTGGGTCGTCTTTTGTTGTCTGCAACAATGGAGCTGGAAAACAGTTTAGTGGAGTGGGGAGGGAATGGGATTTTGCAGTAATCTTCCCCCAGGAGTGGGGAAGGAATGGATATTTTACAGTATCCTTTCCCTTCCACGCCCACCAAGTCAGGCCCACCAAGCCATGGCCACAGAATTGGTAGAAAAAAATTTGAATCCCACCACTGAATAAAAAGACTCCAAGTTTAAATGGAAATATTCCTACAAAATATTTACCAGGGAAACCTTGTGGAGCAGGGTAAGGAGTCATTCCAGGAGCATATTGAGGATATCCATACGGTGGCTGTGGTCCAGGGTATCCAGGAGCTACTGCTATGGGTACAGGATTATTTGCTAAAATAAAGGAAAGGCAGGTCAAATGTTTAGAAATCTTCTTTCATTTAGGTTTACTTGGACATATATGAATCAAATAAATATTTTTGCTTTTTTAATTTTTAAGAAATGCTATCTTATTTGGGAAATTGCAGAAATAATAATAAATTTCAACTTTGAAACATAGGAAAAATATCAGATAGCAGTCTACATTTCAGTGATCCACTGCTTAACAGGCAAATAATGGGAAAAACAATATATTTAACCTTATATAAAGGAAGTTTTCACAAC
This sequence comes from Toxicocalamus goodenoughensis, assembly GCA_032468175.1. Taxonomy (NCBI): domain Eukaryota; kingdom Metazoa; phylum Chordata; class Lepidosauria; order Squamata; family Elapidae; genus Toxicocalamus; species Toxicocalamus goodenoughensis. The sequence goes on from JANHFN010005535.1 coordinate 34,774, forward strand.
ATGCTAATCTAGGGTGAAATGGGGTTTGGGTATTTCTGTGTGTTGTGGGAATCCACCTTGGCATATTATAAAAACTTGCCAATTTGCGATAGAGAGTATTAGATAAATTATCTCATTTGAACATAGCCTATGTGCTTTGCTGATATGAATTTAGTATGTTGTATGAAACCAACTCCTTTGTTCGTATTATAGGTATATATTTTTCACATGTTGCATTGATATTTTTGCTTGCCTTTTACCGAGAATGATTATGCAATTATCAGATGCAACTTGCTGGAATGGACATGTTTATTTACTAAATAATAATAAACTACTGTAGATACAGAAATTCTAACAGGAAAAAAACTTACATAGTTCCAACTAAATTACCAGCATAAAGCAGGGGTGGAAAAACTCTACAGCATTCTGAATTAAATCTCCAAGCATAATTTCTATAACAACATACTAGTTCCTCAAGTGCAGCATATTTCCCACACCAAATTAATAAAAGAATGCTTATATAAACAGTTGCTGAAGGACAGAATTAAGTATATTCTCTGGACCTTCCTTGATACTTTTCCTGCAGCCTGCCAAAAGAGTTCAGCTCTTGAGTCTTAGCTACATATTCAGCTATATAACCCTATCCCTTACCAATTATTTTACGAGAATGCCTATGACGTACTTTTCACATTTCAATGCCAATTGTTCTACACCAACTAACCCTAAATTACCAACTGATGAAAAAAGAATAATACTCACCTTTATTTTCCATAGTTACATACACTTGGTTCTGAAAAAAATAAAAATTTAAAAGCCTTTTAACTAAAGTATAGTATATTTCCAGTACCGTGCCTGTGAATCAGTTGCTAAAGAGAAAATGTTTACACAAGCTTAACATTTCCATGTTTGTACTTGAGAAAATGTATCTTACCTATTCTTTCTACGGACTGCATAATCTTTAAAACACAATTATCCCACCAAACAAAAAGGTTATGTTACAAATTCTGGACCACCCTGTTTCCATTTCAGATTGCTTGAGAACAACATTAGGTAACAGAGTTATAGTCTGGAAGTGGGAAGGAATTTAGGAATTGACAGGGAAAGCTATCTGGCCCAGATCCAATCAGTGCAGCTATATGCTTTTCAATTGCACAATGATTTACATTTAAAGATGACTTTCCACAGAAGTTTCACTGTAGAACTTTTAGTAAATCATTCCTATACCCATTCTTGGTTACACTTTTATCTGCTGTTCTAGAATCTCTGTTATTTCTGCTTAACAAGATAGCTTTTTAATTTAATCAGGTTTTCCTGAAATTCGATTTACAAGACAAAATAACTAATGGCACAGCTGTGTCAATCTAAGCGAAACCAAATATTTACGCATGGGGAAAGCCAAGATAAAGTGTAAGCTCATGTGCTAGCATGGATCTTTTATTAGATGGGCAGTGAAGCTGTAATGCAATTTCAGTAATATTTATTATAAAATGAAAAAAAATACAATTATTGTTATTTGCCTTATCCCTGTGTGTAGACAATTATAAGTACTAATTTTATTTGTTTATTTGTAGTTATCAAATTTAGAAATGACCATCTCCCTTACAGTGGGACTTCGAGATATGTAGAAGTCAAATATTAAAACATGAAAACTGTATATAAAATAAAATGTAAAATAATCAACTATGGTTAAAATTCAACACAAAAATTTAATTAAAGGGTGGGGAGGGCTTTCAGGATACTAAGCAGCCCCATGGGAGCATGTTTGCCTATGAAGCCCCAAACAAGACAGCAGAACCAGTTGTTTTGACATTTCTGAAAGGCCAGCGGGGGGTCGTGTCATCTTTGGGGGAAGGAAGGAGAATGGTCAAAAGGGCAGAAGCAATGGCAGAGAAGGCTTCCTTCCTAGACCTTGCCAATCAGAATTCTTTAACTGGCTGATTCACAGCAAACCTTCCCTCACAAATGAAGGTGAATATACGTGTCCCAGAATAATGTTCAGGGAAGAAGTTCCCTAAAGATGGGCTGCAGCACGAATCCAAAAGCTCAGGAGACAAAACGTCTGCTTCTGGTGACCAACCCAGATTGATCCCTGCAAACCTTCCCTTCCTAACTGGGTGGGACCAACTGACATAATGTGGTGAAAACTGTCTTGTATATACCCATGCTTGGTTATATTTCTAGAAACTATTCTAGAATCTCTGTTATATCTTCATAATGAGATAGCCTTTTATTTATATTGATAATTGCCTTTAATCATGTTTTGATTTGCAAGAGAAAACAACTGATGGCGCAGCTGGATCAATTTAAAAGAGACCAAATAGTTACACATGGGAAAAGCCAAGATAAAGTGTAAGTCATGTGCTAGCATGAATTCTTTGTTACGTAAGTAGTGAATAGGTAGGATGGGCCAATATAATGGAGCAAAGACGTTCTGTATAATGATTGTTATACCCATGCTTGGTTACACTTCTGGAATCTGAGAAGGCTTTCAAAAGGCTATTAGAAAAGATTTTATTTCTGGACCCATGAATCGACTTTCTATGGGGTTTGGAGCATACCTTCCTTGGAAAGGCTGATTTATAGGGGCAAAACCTGGCTCATGGAGTAATAATAAACAATATTATTATCATCATCACTACCTCCATCCTTCAGTACATAGTAGGTAGCAAGTCAGGTAGGACTTAGTTTTGGGAAACCACCAAAAATTCCAAGATTGTCCATATAATTAAAAGAAGTAAACCTGACTCCATAAGTCTTTTTTTTTCTTTAAAAAAAGAAGGAAACTAACATACAAGACCTTACTTCTCTTCCAACATATTTATTTCTGAAAAATAAATAAATTTTTGAAATGTTATCTGTGCCCTGCTTTAAACTATGCAAAATGAACAATATTCTACTAAAAAAAATCTTCTTCTAATGCTGCATTATCTTATTGATGACTAGTAGCATAGATGTATTTATATGTTGACAGAGGGCACTTTGTAACAATGCAGATACTAATTCCAAACAGATTTTAATCAATTTTCCTATTGTTCTCTTTGTTCAATCTAAACTAAAACTAGAGGTCATTTTATGATTTAATTTTTGTCTTATAAACCTAACATGAAATTGGCAGGTGAAAGGTTACATGCAATTAAAGGAAGTGAAAACTAGAGCAAGAGTGCCCCCCAGTTTATTAAGGAATTTCCCTTTACAATGGCTGGAGGGCAGCAAAACAATTTGCATTTTTTGGAAACCGATGAGTAATGTCACATTAGGAACTGGCAACCAAAATAAGTTCAGAATTCTATTATGAGCAAGAAAAGAAAATCACATTGTAGTGAAAGAATGTTTTTAAAAGAGAAGTCAAGCATGTGATTTATGATTATTGTATTCATATTTATCCCAAGAAACCCTTCATATCATCTCGTTCCTGATCAACCACATTCTATAATTATCTTCCTAAAAAGCTAGACACAGGAGCACTGTATTGGAGGCATTTCAAAACTGCAGTAGTGCTAGACTGCTCAGCTTTGATCTTCAACAGGTTATGGAAAATCGGAAATAAAATATCAAATGAGATAAAGGAAAAATGGCAGTGAAAAAACATTCCAGTAAAATGGTGTCCTATTAAAGGCTTAAATATTGCCTAAGTAGAAAAATGACGACAGCATGGGACCAAGCCCTTGATCTCTCCCAAGAGGAACACAAAAGAATCTGGAAGTCAATATTTATTGCCTATACATGGAAGTAAAAGGAAGGGGGACATACTAAGGAAAAAAGTGCTGCCTATTAGTGAAGTCCTTTTATGACTCTGATCTGTTTTAGTACTTTTTAAAACAACATAAAAATGTTATTCCACTTGGTTAATGGGAGAATGGGGTGCAGGAAGAACTGCAAAGAAAGAAGCTTGAAAGAAAAGACAACCCTTTGGCTAAATCCACTTCCTTCCTGCTGCAGTCCCATAACAGTGGTCAATGTCTGGAATACTGTACCTGACTCTGTGGTTTTTTTTCCCCAAACCCCAAAAACTTTAACCTTAGACAGTCTACTATTGACCTCACCCCTTTCCTAAGAGGTCTGTAGGGGGCATGCAAAAGAACACAAATGTGCCTATTGTCATCCTATTGTTTCTTTTTTCTTATTCATATCCATTTTATGTATTCATAACCATGTTTATACTTATACCTGTTATCTAATAATTGCTTGACAAAATAAAAAAAATAAAAATAAAAAAAATAAAAAAATAATAACATGAATAATTAAGGGACTTGGCAATCATAAATACTGAGGACAAATATGATAAGGTTTTTGGTCAGAAAACTGTAAAGCAATTTGCTTCTTAATCCAACAACAGGCTAATGCAGCCTAATTAATAAAGAAATCAGTTTGCTGTAATCATATGTAAAGTATACAAAAATCCTTGCCATTCACCCTAATCAATTTTTGTTTTAGAGTTAGAATTAGCTGTTCTCTGGTTGTGATATTTGCCTAATTTAAAGGCTCCACAAAGGAGTTTAAATTCCACGTTAGAGAAATTGAAGAGAAAATGATAATATGAAGTGTAATATGCCACAGAAGCAATGATAATCTAGTAATGCAAATCAGGGTCTTGCAGATGGTTTCATTTTCCAAAAGGCTGAAGAGGAGATTCACTTCACTTTAGGTTACAATAATGTGCTAAAGGAAAAAAAATGAAAATTCCTTTGGATTATACATGACAGCATGCCTGAAAGTGAATTCCTAAGAGGAATAAAAAAGCACATGTTGATTTTCAACACTGTCATTGAGACAAAAAAAATATCCTTTTACTTAACAGCAGGATATGTAACCCCAAAACATCTCTCCACAGTTAAAATTACCACTTGATTGCTTTTTGATAGCACGCAGAACATGAAACTGATTATATATGTATAATCTCTTTTAGTGCATCTCAAACAATAAGCAAGATTGGAAAAGATAAGGGAGAAACATTAAACCCCAATGTCCCAACAGATTATTTCATATATTTCCAAAACTTTGAATTTCTTTCTTTTTTATTATCATATTCATCACGCAACATATGCCCTTCCTTCCTCTCCTCCTTCTCTTAGCAGGCAGGTGATCAAACTCTAGTGTTCCTGCTTGCTAATTCTATAGATGCAGTGGTTTGTCTGTTCCAAACTAACTATAGGGCTAATGTAAGCAACTGTCCTGCTTCATGACTGAGCTGATAATGTAAAAAATAATAATCTTCATTTTGAAGAAGCTTGCATGCTGGACCCCACAGGAATCATTCTCATCCAGTCTCAAGAGCCACATGATTACTAAAGAAAATGGTGTCTGAATCTGTGTGCATTCTTCCATTTTTCATCCACATTACATCAGAATCAGTGATGGGATTAAAAAAAATTTACTACCAGTTCTATGGGTGTGGTTTGGTGGGTGTGGCAGGGGAAGGATACTGTAAAATCTTCAGTCAGAGGTGGTAGTTGCCGGTTCTCTGAACTTCTCCAAATTTCTGCTACCGGTTCTCCAGAACTGGTCAGAACCTGCAGAATACCATCTCTGATCAGAATGCCTGGGCTCAGCAGACAAAGAAACATATCATCCCTATGGTGAAAATAAATAAAGTCATGATGAAGCCACCTGCAGCAAGATAGTAAATTATTTGAATCCACCAGAGTGCTTACATTTCAAACAGTTCTAAGAAGATAAATAATGAAGTTCTAGATTTGGGCAGTTCCATTGTTATTTCCCATGGAGTTTAGGTTGTAGAGAAATAGAAAAAAAGAAGACATTGAATCTTCTTGTGTCAAATACTATGATATAGTATTATTGTAAATCGGGAATTACCAGCGCAAAGCTAAATGAGATTCATCATGTACATGACCACCCCCCTTGGATAAGGAGTACTGCCTGCAATTTTTGCAAGATATCTTCAATCACTAATTTGTTCCACTGAATTTGTTTGTTTTTGTGTGTATTAAAATATAAATTTAAATGCCACCCTTCTCTGTGTATATGTCTGTATGTATATTTGTACAGTATGTATATGCACATACAGTCAATATTAATGCTTGTTAAGATATGGCATGGATTGCTTTTTTTCTTAGGAATGGGTTAAGTACTAAGGACAAATTTCTTTATAGTGAGAAAAATTAATCAATAGAAAGCTTGCTTCCTGGTATTGTGGGCACTCCATCACTGGAGGTTTTCAAGAAAAGACTGGACACCTAATTTTCCAGAATAGTATAAGGTCTTCTGCCTTGGATTGAGAGTTGGACTATAAGATCTTTGAGGTTTCTTCCTCACTTATGATTCTATGTTTCAACCCATATATTAAGTTTCTGTAATTAAGAAAAAAATTATTGGAGCATATTTTTATTGTAAAACAGTACACCACTGAGTATTAAATGATCTGGTTACAGTGACCTTGTAACTTCAGAGGTTACTGTATGACTTCAATACTGTATGACTTCGAAAACAATTTGGAAACTATAATCAGTCCAAAGAACAATTGCCCCTCTGTTAAATAAAGGTAACTGAGGTCACTTCTGTAGCCCATTTGCTGCACTAATTACCAATCTGTTCCAAGGTCAATTTCAAAGTTTTCGTTGACATGTTTAAGCCCTTCCCTTGGTTCTTTGACAGCTAGTGGACTGTGTGTCCCATCAAGACCTGTCTTGCCTGAAGCAACAAATTACAGAAATTATATATACAAAGGTAGCCATTCAGGTCTGAAGAAGACAGCTGAAGTTCATCTGTGGACATGGAAGTGGCTCTGCAGTTCCATCTGGACATTCAAAATCTCGCACAATGGGGACACTGGAAATCCACTTTTTCAATAACTGAGAGTGTTATTCTGCAAAATCATGGTTTTCTATTAGTTTTTGGTGGCACCTGTTTTCAAAGCCTTTGCAATCTTCATAGCACAGAGTTTGCAGCTGATTCTGTCAGTAGCCACAGCTTCTAGTTTCCTTGGCTGAATGTCACAGTGGTATAGAGTCTTTTTCATAACATCTTGGTAGACCTTGTGCAGAGAACCTCAAGGTTTCTTCCTACTCTCCAGTATACTATAGAGAAACTGTCAAGGCTTAATGTGGTTGTTTATTCTGATGATGTGTTCCACCCATGGTGTCTAGATTCTGATAATCAAAGACCCAGTGGGACATGGTCTTTCCAATAAATATTAAGGGTGGAGTGGAGGACATGCATATGAAATTTCTCCAGTTGTTTAATGTGTTGTCAATACAGTGTCCAGGACTCACATCTGTATAGAAGGGAAATGATGATAACTGTACATTTTCAACTTTGTGGAGATATGGATGTTGTGATGATCAAGGATTCTAGCATGCAGCTGCCCCAAACCCTGATTGGCTTTATTGATCCTGAAGTAAATGTAAACTGTAGATAACGGTCATTGTTAAAAGTACACAATCTTTAGCAAAGATGATTTCTTGAATGATTAGAATAGATGCAATTCATCCATGTATTCAAGAGGCAAAGGTCAAAGAGAGATCTGTCCAGTCAGTACCTGATATAATTCTTCCTTGAGCCCCTGGACATGATGTGACAACATGCAAACAAAGAACAGATTGAACAGGACTGGAGTTAGCACACAACTCTGCTTTACCTCATTGGAAATGGCAAATGCAGCTTATGTATCTGCTTTGTAAAAGTCCTGTTATTCCCTTATGGAGTAGTAGTTGAATCAACTTCATGAGCATCCATAACATCTTAGGGTTGTCCAGAGACCCTTCCTGTTTATAGTGCAAACACTTTATCAGGTCATTGAAGACAGAATAAAAAGTTTTGTTGTTCTCAATGCACTGTTGCTGGACTTCTCTCACAACAAATATCATATCTACATCTGATCTGTTCTGGCCAAAGGCCAGTGTACCTCTGGAAGGTTCCTTTCTGAGACAGTGTGAAGTTAATTCAAGGGACTGTGGACAAAAAAAAATCTTGCCTGAGGTGGGTAGCAGTGACATACTGCCATAGTTTCTGCAGTCTGATTTGTTTTTATAGATGAGGACATCACAAAAGACATCAGACATCTCCTCTGTCAGCCAGATGTCTTCCAAGATGCCTGTAAGATCTAGGGTCCAATGCTTTGAAGTTCTAAGCAGGAATGCTATCCTGCTCTGTTGCTTTATTTGAGTTCATCTGCAGGCTTGGTTTCCTAATCTCATCAATAAAGGGAGACAAAGTAGGGCAGTGTTGGCCAACTTTTTTGGCACCAAGTGCCAAAACGGGAGTGTGTGTGGGGGGGGAGGGGCAAGAGTGCCAGAAACCAGAAGAGCAACTCCCTGGTGTGTGTGTGTGCAGAAACACCAAAAACCAGAAGAGCAGTTCCCCAGTGCACATATGAGCACTGAGCTTTTCGTTTCTGGTGCATGCATGTGCTCCAGCTACTTAGTCTTCCAGTTTCGGCACACATGCATGCATGAAGACCAGCTGCCTGGTGCACATGCACATGCCAGAAACTGGAAACTCAGTCTTCCCAGCACATGCAAGCGTGACGGGGAGCTGCTCTTCCAGTTTCCAGGGCTCCCACGCACATGAAGACCACCTAGCCAGCATGCATGCATGCACTGGAACCAGAAAGAGCAATGGCAACGGCTGTCATGCCCGGACAGATGGCTCTCTGTGTGTGTCACTTCTGGCATGTATGCCATAGGTTCACCATCACGGGTCTCAGGCATCTAAGACTGGCAGCTGAAGAATTTTCTGTAAAACATCAGAGTCCATTGTGAGTAGGTTGGAAAATGTTCAGCTCAATGGTTCTTCGTCCTTCCTGATCTTTAGATCAGGCTCAACCCATCAGATGACAGCAGTGTGGACGATCCTCATCAGCGGTGGGATTCAATTTTTTACTATCGGTTCCGAGGGCGTGGCTTAGTGGGCGTGGCAGGGGATGGATATTGTAAAATTTCCATTCCCGCCCCATCTCACTAACCTGTTTCCAGCTCCATTCTCCTGTGCAGGGCAATCAAAGAATCCGCTGGGACTCAGGAGGCAGAGAATAGATGGGGACAGGAACAGTCAGAGGTGGTATTTGCCGGTTCTCTGAATTACTCAAAATTTCCACTATCGGTTCTCCAGAACTGGTCAGAATCTGTTGAAAACCACCTCAGATCCTCATTTAGATAGAGTATGAACTGCTTTTATACACTGAAGAACGCTCTGGTGGCATTTATGTCCGCATAGCATTCCACCCGCTCAGACTTCGTCTCTACTCATCCTGCATTTCTTGCATTTTTGCTGTACTTCAGACACCTGCTATTTAAACTTATATTTCTTTGAGACACATGCCCGATGATTCTGCTAGTCTGCCAAGGTTTTGTTCTTGGCCTGGAGGTCTGTCTAAATGGTCTTGTGGTTTTCATCAAACCAGTCTTGTTGCATTTGGGTTTTCAGTCTGAGTACAGTTGTCTCAGTCCGCAGTCAGCATGATGCCATCTTTAAACTACATCCACTTTTCAGAGCTGGTTCCTACGAACAGTAAATTGATGGGAAGTTTTTCATATTAGTAACACTGAAATTGGTCTGAGTCTTGCAGTCTGTCAACGTTGAAATATGTTCTGACAAGCCTTGGGGATCAAGATCGCCTTGTCTGGAGGGATAAATTACGGAGACTCACAATGGGATGAATTTAAAAATCAACTTTATTTATTGCGTAGGTTTATCTCTGCATTTTGCTGCACACAGGACATACATATTTAATGCTAATGTAGCCTCTGTAGAAATATCTTGAGTATATAAAGACTGTAAAGTGGTATCAATGTATTAAAGATGGGCGTCCTGGGCATGCTTCAATGAAGTCCAAAGGGGGGAAAATGTTCCTGTCTCTTCAGCTTTTTCCCACTTTAATTATTTTAATGCAAAATACCATGTTCAGGAATCCTTATAGATCTTTTAAATGGCCTATGAATAAATCCAGCTGTAATAAATGTCACTTGTATCTTGCTACAAACAACAACAAGCACAACAAATTATTGCAGAAGTACAATGCTGGTTCTTCTAGGAACATTCACAGGTAGGTGAACCCTAAATGTAAGATTTAGAAACCATTTTAAGGGAATTTTGATAGCATTGCCGGCACTTTGGGAAATATGTGACAGAATCTGTAAGATCCCTCCATGTGCTTTGGTTCAAATCACAATGCATTCATCTTTCTTTCAATTAAAATCAAGCTTGTGTTTTAACTTCCTAGTTTCAATTTACTTTTGAACAGAGGTGGCATTCGGCAGGTTCTGACCAGTTCTGGAGAACCAGTAGCAGAAATGTTGAGTAGTTCGGAGAACCAGCAAATACCCCTTCTGACTGGCCTCGCCCCCATCTATTCTCTGCCTCCTGAGTCCCAGCGGATTCTTTGGTTGCCCTACACAGGAGAAGGGAGCTGTTAAACAGGTTAGTGGGATGGGGAGGGAATGGGGATTTTGCAGTATCCTCCCCTGGAATGGGGTAGGAATGGAGATTTTACAGTATCCTTCCCCTGCCACGCCATGCTCACCAAGCCATGCCACAACCACCAAGCCATGCCCAGAGAACTGGTAGTAATTTTTTTTGAATCTCACGACTGCTTTTGAAGGGATGTAGGAGCCACGTGGCCTCCAAATTTCCTCCTTTTCTCCCCTCCCTGACAATATACTAGAATCAATATCACTACCGTGTTTCTCCAACAATAGAGCCTCCCTCAGTAGGAAGTCCCAGCATGCTTTATAGGCATAAAATCAAATTAAGCCCCTCCCCCAAAATTAAGGCCTATATTAAACATGTGAAATGGGGGGGAATGGCGGGGGGGGCTTGCCGTTAGGAAGTACTTTTGTTGCATACCCGGATA
>JANHFN010005535.1:45659-60039 GCA_032468175.1 Toxicocalamus goodenoughensis
TAAGCGCACCAACGTGCCTACCATCCCTGTCCTATTGTTTCTTTTATTTTTTTTATTTTTCTTATATGTATCCATGTCCATTTGATATATATTCATAACTAGGTTTTTACTTATACCTATTATCTTGTAAGCAATTGACAAATACAATAAATAAATAAATGAAAAATAAATGTAAAGAACTTTCTCACCAGCTGGTGGTGCACAGGAAAAGGAGGAGAGTGAAGTCAGAAGGACAGCATTGTCTATATACCATGTATAATCTGGACAGCACCATTCAGAGTTGCCATGGATAAATTAGAGGCACATTAGAAACTGACAACAGGCGCATCAAATTTTTTACCTGTAGAATTGTCTACATCTTAAAGAATATGGCAGATGCCACTCAGTATACAAGCATCTCCAAAGCTAACAGGTGTTATGTGACTTGAGGAGTTGGGGAACTAAGTGTGAAAATATTACATTAACTGTAGTACAGCTAGACTTCATTCTGGATAGAATGGGGAACAAGATGAAGACGATACCATGGGAATATGGCTGAGAACAATCTAATTCCAGGTAGTGTCCGAGTTGTGATTTGGTGGTGGTGGTGAGTAGAGGCCTTATGACTTAAAATAGAATAAGGGAAGGGACCTTGGAGGCCTTCTAGGCCAACCCCCCTGCTTATATATCCTATACCATTTCCGACAAATGGTTATCCAATCTCTTCTTAAAAAACTTCCAGTGTTGGAGCATTTACAACTTTTGGAGACAAGGTGTTGAGCAGCTGCCAACCCCAAATATAGATAAGCATGGAAGCCAAAACCTTGGGGCCTGTAATGAGCCCTTTTAAGTGACCATAGTGTGTCTCTTTCTTCACTTCCTTCAACGTGAGGCAACCTACATTAGCTATTTGGGAGAGGAGCCAAGGCAGTTCCAGAGGGCGCGGTGAGGCAAAACGCGATGGCTACTCTTTATTAAATACAAAGATGGGGATGAGGTTGAGGCACGCAGCTGAATATAATAACAACAACAACAATAATGCCCTGGCAAACCCAAACACAGCTCTCCTTCGTCTCATTCTTATGTCTGACATTTGCTCTACGCAAATACAAAAAAAAAAGTAGGAAAAGTACCGTAAAGAATCGGCTTTATCGTTATTATTTCAAGATCGAACTGACAGAACCGGAGAAAGAGGAAGCCGGAACAAAGAAACCGAAACCACTTTGGAAAGTAGCTTTCGTTTTTCTGATCTTTCTGTTCTAAATTCCCAGGGGAAGAAAAACAACTATCTTAGCTGGAAAACAACCAGGCTGTAACTCTGGGGAATATCCATCGACTAAATGTCCAATTTTACCACCAAAATACCTAACCTAGGCAAGATAAAGTTTGTTTTGCAGTCAGTTGTGCGCTTCGTCCCCACCCTATTTTCGCCTTGTTTTTCTTCCCCATCACTAGACATCCGCGCCCTCCAGCATCCACTTCTGTTGAATTCATTTACCTCGACCCGCGATCTTTGTACGTCTTTCAGATCCTTACTTTACTGGAAAGGCACAGCCTGGGAAGAGGTGAACGGCCAACAGGAGACCCCTAGATGAATTTCCTTGGTTCAAAACCCTGGAGACCAAACACCCTCTAGGTGCGTATGCGTCTTTCTTCGGAAAAAATTCACGACGTAAGTCACGGGTTAGCCTTGCATCATAGGCAGAAACACCAAGCTGGGGTTGAAGCAGAGAAGCCGTTCCTTTAGGTTTGCGGACTGAAGACGATCCTGAGCGGAGAAGAAAAGATAGAATCCGTACGAGCCACGAAGTGGAGTATTTAACTCCAAAAACGAGAAGTCAATACTTTGTGGGCGGTCGCCGTCTAATTTTATTGAGAAAGAAAGGCTCACGATTGTTGATAAGCTTTCTTTCTAATGTTTGGAATTTCTGGCGCCGAGCTAGATTCAGTCTTATCTCATCGCAGGGAAAGTGGGGAAGTAATTTGCCTACTGCAAATTCTTTATGAATATATTTTCAACTTCCCTGTTGGGGAATGGAAATTTCCAAAAGAGATCCTCTGTTTATAGTAAAAAAAAAAGTAGACCCAACGTAAGCTCCTTATTAATTTTTTTGCTGAAACAAGACAAAAATGAACTTGTGATTTAGGGATTTGTTAGTTCTAAAATGGAAACTAAAGAAAGAAGGAAATTATGCTGTAGAAAGGAAAAATATAATTTTTATATTTATATATATGTTTACATTTGATATATATGCTCCTTTATAACTTTTCTTTCTCTTCCCAATTTCTTTTAACTTTTTTCACTTATGAATGTTGCAGTATCATGTGATCAAAAGTCAGGTGCTTGGCAGCTGACTCATATTTATGACGGTTGCAGTGTCCCAGGATCGTGTGATTATTTTTTGCAGCCTTCTAACAAGCTAAGTCAATGGGAAAGTCAGATTCACTTAACAACCATGTTACTAACTTAACAACTGCAATGATTCACTTAATAACTATGACAAGAAAGGTTGTAAAATGGGGCAAAATGCACTTAACAAATGTTTCACTTAGCAACAGAAATTTTGGGCTCAATTGAGGTTGTAACTTGAAGATTACCTATATTTGCTATCTAGTTATGTAGAGAGGATGCGGTGGCTCAGTGCTAAGACGCTGAGGTTGTCGATCAGAAAGGTCAGCAGTCCAGAGGTTTGAATCCCTAGTGCTGTGTAATGGAGTGAGCTCCCGTTACTTGTCCAACCTAGCAGTTCGAAAGCATATAAAATGCAAGAAAAAAAATTGGGACTTTAATGGGAAGGTAACAGAGTTCCATGCACCTTAGGCATTTAGACATGCCAGCCACATGACTACGGAGACATCTTCGGACAGTGCTGGCTCTTTGACTTTGTAACGGAAATGAGCACCTTCCCCTAGAGCCAGAAATGACTAGCACATACCTGCAAGAGAAACCTTTACCTGTGGTAGCTTTCTTGAAAATAAAAAAGGACTACAAAAATCTTAATTTCTAAAATGTGATCCAATAGTGAACTGGCAATAAAGAAAGAGGTCTCTGTAAGAACTTTTATTTTTATATGTATTCTAGGAGAGGAAATCCCAGTATAACAGACAACTGTTAAATTGAGATTGATTTGAATCCATGTTTCATACGGTTTTAAGACTCCAATGGGTTAAGCTTTCCTTTCTAAATTACAGAGCCTGGGATTACAAAACACCCAAGCTGAACCCGAGTTAACAATTGTATTTTGTATTGTCCAAATGATGGGACAGGATTTAGTTTTTCATGCTGCATTGCTAAAGCATTGATGGACAGACAATTGTGAGATACCGTTTTATATGCCCTAAGTAGTGTTCCCTTCTCTGCCTGTTTGCTGGGTTTCTGTTCATTTGTCAGCAGCAAAGAAAGATCTTAAAAGCCACATGAGTCTGAAGAAGTGAGTGAATCTTACTAATCCCCTGATCATTCCCCAACCCACCCACCCCGCTTCTTTTCCAAGAAAAGACAGAAACAGGGTGGAATCCCTCTTTCCCTCAGCCAAAGGCAGAATAAGGAAAGAAAAACATTTTGGGTGGAGATCCTGTTTTTGAATTTTGAGTCTCTAGAAAAGGGGTCCCCAACCCCCACTCCGTGCCCTGGCACAGGGCCGTGGCATATCAGCAAGCAGGCCACACAAACAAGCAAAGTCCTATCTGTGGAATGCAAGCAATACTTGAAACCACACCCTCTCTGGTGTGTGCAAAAACCTCTCTGCACAGAAGCAGTCCCTGGTGTCCAAAAGATTGGGGGGGAACTGTTCTAGGGGAAGTGTACTTACAAAATGAGAGTTTTGCCTACATACTTATTAAGGCCATAATGGGCATAACTATCCATACTAATAACTAATCCATTACCAGAAGTTATCTCTTCCAATGAGTTCCTTAACCATCCCAGCGAGAACTGCAAACAAATACAATGCTAGTTGCTGCTAGTTTAACAGGGATAGAATCAAGTTCACATGAAGTGTTAATACCACTTTATAGTGCATAGCTTTATAAGGCCACACTTGGAATACTGCATTCAGTTTTGGTCGCCGTGATGTAAAAAAGATGTTGATACTCTAGAAAGAGTGCAGCAGAGAAGAGCAACAGCGATGATTAGGGAAACTGGAGGCTAAAACATATAAAGAACAGTTGCAGGATATGTCTAGTTCAGTGCAAAGAAGGACTAGAGGAGACATGATAGCAGTGTTCCAATATTTCAGGGGTTTCTGCAAAGAAGAGGGAGTCAATCTATTCGCCAAAGCACCTGAAGGTAGGACAAGAAGCAATGGATGGAAACTAATCAAGGAGAGAAGCAAGTTAGAACTAAGAAGAAATTTTCTGACAGAACAAATAATCAGTGGAACAATTTGCCTCCAGAAGTTGTGAATGCTCCAAAACTTGAAATTTTAAAGAAAAGATTGGATAACCATTTGTCTGAAATGGTATAGGTTTCCTGCCGAAGCAGGGGGTTGGACTAGAAGACCTCAGAGGTCCCTTCCAAATCTTTAATTCTATTTTATTCTAGTTTTCTTTGGACCTTCAACTTCCTTTACTTCTATGCCACAATATTTTTTAAATTAAAAAAATCAGGGCAGATCTAACTGAGATTAAATAAAATGTCTGAATTTGAACGTAGCATTATCTACCTCTTTCTTAGAAAAGTTAAATTAAGTGCAACACCTGAAAGAAAATGAGATGTGGGACTTCTCTTTAGGATCTGTGTAGCATTCATAATAAAATATGTTAAAATAATATTTAACATAAAATATTTCATTATATTA
The DNA here is from genome assembly GCA_032468175.1 of Toxicocalamus goodenoughensis. Lineage (NCBI taxonomy): Eukaryota > Metazoa > Chordata > Lepidosauria > Squamata > Elapidae > Toxicocalamus > Toxicocalamus goodenoughensis. The sequence goes on from JANHFN010005535.1 coordinate 50,438, forward strand.
TTGTGTTATATTATGTCATGTTATGTTATTGTGTGTATGTCCCACAGATAATATAAACAACATTAAAGGAAATAAAATAAGGGTAGAATACAGGATTTAACATAGCAAAATGAATAGATTAAGTTATATAAATCTGCTGATAAAGTCTGCCATGGCCTTTGTTCAGCTTATGTAGCTGCAAATAGTGTGTGCTTTGGTTTAGTAATTATTTACATCTGTGAACAAGAAAAATATGGGGACCCACCAAACTATTTATTTTGTTGAAATCTGTTTACTTTTACAATGCACTATTGCAGTTCATATTGAACCAAAAGACATATACAAATATAGTTTTCTTTAAATTAAAGGGAAGAAGGAGAGCCATATTTGACAGACTTAATAAATGCCATCTAGTCAATTCTTAGGAACTGGGTAAATATAATTTTTGAAGGATAAAATTTTACTGGTCATTTAGTGTTGGGATTTGTATAGCTTTGGGCTGTATTTGTGTAATATCTTGCTTCATCCTGCTTCTGTTGACGCATAGTATATTTTACAGGAAACCTGTGAACAAAGTTTACTATACAGTAAATGCTCAACATTTCTGATTCACCTCTTCTCTGAAGACTCTGAGGTCAAGTGATCTGTTCTTCTATAGCCATTCAACAGGATACAATTGTCCAGCACTGTAATCTACAACCCTAGTTGCAATTATTGGGAGAAATAGCACTGCAAATTGATGTTATACCATATAGCATTGGTAAGGCCCTTCTTGGAATAAATACTGCATTCAGGTTTGGTCACCACGACGTAAAAAGATGTTGAGACTCTAGAAAGAATGCATAGAGGAGCAACAAAGATGATTAGGGGATCAGAGGCTGAAACATGAAGAATGGTTTCAGGAACTGATATGTCTAGTCTAATGAAAAGAAGGACTAGGGGATACATAATAGCAGTGTTCCAGTATTTCAGGGGCTGTCCCAAAGAAAAGGGAGTCAAGCTATTCTCCAAAGCACCTGAGGGCAGGACAAGAAGCAATGGATGAAAATTAATCAAGGAGAGAAGCAACCTAGACTAAGGAGACATTTCCTGACAGTTAAAACAATTAATCAGTGGAACAACTTTCCTCCAGAAATTGTGAATGCTCCAACACTGGAAGTTTTTAAAAAGATGTTGGATAATGATTTATCTGAAGTGGTGTAAGGTTTTCTGCCTAGGCAGGGGGGTGGACTAGAAGACCTCCAAGGTCCCTTCCAACTCTTATTTTATTCTATTCATAGTTACAGCTTTCAGTGGAATTTTTAAAGAGAAAAATGCCATCTTGACAGCATCTCACACAAACTACTTTTTTTTTTCAAACCAGTCAAATGCATACAGCATGTTCTGAAAACATGGGATTTGGGTGAAGTGATGATTACCCAAATGTATTTCTTCCCCTTTCTATGTGGAAAGATGAGAAATGAACAAGCCTTTGTCTGAATGATAATTTTTACTGTCTTCCTCGGATCAGATGAAAAGACAGCATGACTGAATATGCCTAAAAACAACTAAATATTCTAAGCATAAGATAAAAAAAACCTGTGTTAGAATTAAACTTAAACATTGACATACTTTATTGCTTCGCTCGTATTTTCTTCATAGCTACCACTAACTTTCTCTTCTTCAACTATTCATTTTTCCTAAACTGTGCAATATCTATGTTATAACAATAAAATGGAGCCTGTGATCTAATAAATTGGTAATGAATGACCAAGGCTTTATTTACACAACAGACTTAACCAGATCAATTATGAGCGGGTAGCTGCATTCTCCAAGTTATTAAGCTTGATTAGTGTAAAACTTCACTATTATTTTGTTACATTTTAGCATCTTCACATTTCTTTGTTTTTGCTTTTTTTCCACTTGTGCAAACCCCAAAATAAATTAATTCTATAACCAAGCTCAACATGTTGAATGAAAGCTGTCTCTGTGAGTTAGCCTGGGCAGAGACAGGAGAGTTCATTCACTTCTAACTCCTCTACTTTACAATGTTTCTCCACAAAATGATGGCTGCCATGAATGCTTCCAACATATCCAAGGTGTACCTACCTGCTTCCTGAGTTTCATCTGGCCATGGAATTCTCAACCCATGTAAAGTGACAAGAAGACATGTAAACGAAAATTAATCAATGGAATAGTTTGGGAAACTATTTGACTGGGATGGCATAAGGCCTTGAGCAGAAGGTTGGATTAGAAGACTTCTGAGATACCTTCCAGCCATCTGATTCTATGATTATAATTCAGATTTATTTCCCCAAAAGCACAGAAGAAGATTTTTAACACAGTTTTGTGAAATGATACAAGGAGTAGCTTAGCAGTTGTACTTGTACGTAGAGAATGCTGTGGAGAGAATTTTCTTCTCTTAAAACATTACTACCAAATGTCAAGACATGAAAGAAAAATATTGTAGGTTAAAAGAAACAGACAATGTATAAGGAAGGCTGAGTCACAATGAACATTATTTGTCTTTCTTTCTTGTATTGCATAATTGTTTTGAAATATTTACAGGTCCTTCCTGGAACAGTTCTTGAGATTTGTTCTCAGAAGTTTGCAAATTCTACTCAACAGAATTGCAATATGACCTCTTTCTTTCACCCAGTTTTTGAGGGGTTGCTTGTCTGAACTTCCTCTTTTCTCACTTTAATGTTCTCATTTGCTGATCTGAGAATCAAGAACCAATTTAAATGGGTTTACAAAAGCATGTGTTTCACAATATAATTTGTTTGATTTTGACACAACTTGTAGATAAAATCTAACCACTGTGGTTTATTCAAGAACCATACTTAAAAAAACCACAACTTACCACACAGACCAAGCAAACTTGATTGCCACAGTCAGAGCAAAATATAACTTTTAGAGACTGAGAGTTCCAGTAGGAAATGCAATGCCACAACACACTTCAGATTTTCAGATATTTTGAGGTGATGTTTTAAGAAATCAGTGGGGTACTTTAGGTGAGTTCCTATGACTTAGCCCAATCCTCACAGGATTGTTGTATGGGGAGAGAATAGGAGGATGGAATAATAAGCTTTCTTTCTTTGACATGACAGTATAGAGGCAGGCAATTCTATTTTTTTTTGTAACTATGGCAGGGGCCAATCACGTTTAGTACTATAGAACAGTAGAGGAAATCATTCCAGAATTCACCTTCATATTATATTTACTGGAAGAATGTAGAAGAACCCTTTGGAATTAAGCATATAGCTTTGAAAATAATCAGAAAGGATTTTAATGCTTGAGTAGATGGGCATGATTCCATGCATTTTAGTCACTTCATTTTTATTCATTTTTTTTTCATTCCAGCATTTCATTCCTTCGTTTTTAATAATCTATTCATTCATAGGACTCTTGTTGAAGTCCTGCATTAACAGAGGAAGAGTATCAAGGTCATGTGAAGTGTTATTACTGTTTTATAATCTACAGGTAATATTCACTTGAAATATTGATCACCAGGATACAAAATTGGTGTTGAGACTCTAGAAAGAATGCAGCAAAGAGCACTAAAGATAATTAGGGGACTAGAGGCTGAAGCAAACAATCAATGAAGGAATTGAGTATGTCTTGTCTGATGAACAGAATGATTAGGGATGCCAGGGTAGCATTTTAGGGAAGACAAGAGAGGGTTGTCTTATTATCTAAAACAGTGGTCCCCAACCTTTGTGCCTTGGTGGCCCAGCTGGAAGAGGAGAGAGGAACCGGCCATGCAAGTGGTGGGTTGGTGCACAAGTGCAGGTGCATAGTTCAACTTACATTAGCATACACAGGCCGCTGGACTGCAAGTTGAGCTGTGTGCACATGTGGGTGTGCGCACCTGCCTGCCAGTCATGTGATTCAAGCTGCACATTCACATGCATGTGCCAGACCATGTCCTGGTTTGAATAGGTCACAGCCTAGTAGTGGGTCATAGCCGGAGAGTTAGGGAACCTGCTCTAAAGCACCTGAGGGCAGGACAAGAAATAACAGAAGCTTATTAAAGAGAGAACCAACCTAAAATTAAGAAGATTTTATTTGTCAGTGAGAACAATTAATCAGTAGAACAGTTTATCTCTGGAAGTTGTGGGTACTTCATCGCTGGAGGTTTTCAAGAAGAAACATCGATAGCTGCTTGTCCAGAATGGTAGAGGACAGTGGTTGCCAACTGGTGGACTGTGGCCCACTAATGGTCTGTGAGAAAATTTTAATAGGGTGCAGAGAAATGTCCACCCCAAAGCAATTAATCCAGGCTGTGTGGGAACACTAGGCTGTGCTTCCCACATGGCCCATCAACCCGCTGGCTCCCACCCTTCAACCAAGCGCAAACCTGCAAAAAGCAGTGCAGCCCTCACCAAGCAGGATGAAGTAATTGTGCTGTTGCAGCAAGAGGGAGCTGGCAGCACAGGTGGACTGAAGCGGTGAAGGAGATGGCTGGAAGGTGCAGGAGTGCCGCGCTACTTGCATTTGCACAGCATTCCTGCACCTTCCAGCTCGCCTCTCCTGGATGACCGTGGGCTGTACGGACAGCCCAGGGCAGGAAAAGTACTGGCTGCTGGTGGTGGAATGGGGTGGAGCGGAACGGGCAAGTCTGTACTCACCATCCAGTTCCAAGGTCCAGAATGGAGTGGAGTCAGCGGCATCAATTTTCTTGTCCCACTCGATGCTCTGCTCTGCTGTTCCCCCTATGGCCCCAGCCATCGCTGACCAGGGAAAGCACAGGAAAAGTGAGCAGAAACATAGCTCTCGCTGGGGCGAAAGAGTGGAGATCGAAAATTTAGTAACAGAGGAACTCAAGAAAATCTTATGTAGAGGCCCTTCCCCTAAAATCTTACTCTCCTAACCTTCTGGATGACCTTGAATTGCTGGCTTTTCACAAAGTCACTGGAGTAGAATCCTTTAGTACAGTTGAATGCTGATGTGGAAGAAGTGCTTGCCTTTGGGATGCTGAAATTTTTAGTTATAGTTTTCTAGTTTTTTGACATTTTCAGTGCTGTTTTGTGAGCTACCTATGGTTGTGGCACATACGATGGGTGGTCATATAAGTCTTTTACATAAATAATATAACATAAATTTGCCTGTCAATTTGTCTCTTTTTCTCTTCCAGAAACACTGTGCTAATACCTCCCTAACAGTGAGATGTAAACCACAAGTGGTATTATGCAAAAAGGAATTAAGCGGAGATATATATTGGTACTCAATCTACATTCACTTTGTTTAGGATCAATTTTTTATCAGTTTATAGAATAAAATACAAAAATACAAACACAAATAGTATGACACAGAGGAGAAGAGAAGAAGAAAATGGAGAGAGAAAAGGAAAAAACTTCCTATTTCTTCTGTTGCAGTAGAATAAGCCATTGGCTAGATTGACCATTTTGATCAAAGAAAAGAATATAAGTACTTTTGTTTTTACTTGGAAGCTGCTTCTGGACTTCGTTCTTGAAGTGGAAAAAAATGAAACTTTGATTTGGGGTTTTACTGATTAGATTGATATGTCATTATAGAAATGGCTAGCTTATACTATTATGGAAAAGTAAAAAGCTGAGGTTTGATGTAATGCCTTATTCCACTCTACATTTCTAGCCCAAACTCTTAAACATGCCAGATTTCTACTTTCTCCTACTGGCAAGCAACCCAACTCCCATCTTGCCATAAGCTGATGATGCAGCAATCATTTCACCATTCCAATTGGCCTTTAGAGAGCCATAAAAGCTATAATTCATCCTGCAGGGACAACATGCTAGCCATTAACTTTCACAAAGCAAAATTATAGTATTTCCCAAAAAGATGAAACCACAGAGATGGATAATCAAGGGAAATAAAATCAAACAGATCCATAACTTAATCTGGGTGTTTTAATCATCTGGAGACCTGGAAGAACCACACTGAGTATTTCAGGAAAAAAAATCCCAGTAAGATCCTCAAGGGCTGTTTAAAGGTTTTTAATTATCTAAAGGAGATAATCCCAGCAGTTTTAAACTTTAGAGGCAAAATCCCTAGCCCAACTTTTATGGGGTACAAGTGGACTTCCACATAATGAATTCAAGACTGTGCAGACTAAGTTTTTCTGACTTATTCTTTGTTCTTTTAATGGGCAACTAGTTGACACAGTACTTAGACTAGAGACTACTTAAAACAGAAAGGAGAAGTTGAAATGATTAGTTACTGGCTTTCTCCCTCTTAAGATGCAGGCTCAGTAGCTTTGGCAGATAAACATTTATCAAAATGGAAATGTTAAGAAAATGTTAAGAAAATACTGACACAAGGCTTTGGGTAAAGTTCTTTATGTCTCTAGGATATAATCAGGGTAATCAGATTTTCTTTCAAAGAATCAAAGGTGTAGAACACCAAAACAAAGGGAACCCAACAACAAAATTCGGGTTAAAAATTCAACTTGAGAACAGCAAATTATAGGTAATCTTTTATTTACAATGTAATTGAGCCTGGAATTATGCTTGCAAGTTGTGGAGGTTGTTAAAGCAAGTCACTGTGTGATTGCACCCAATTTTATGACCTTTTTTTGCAACAGTCATTAAGCAAATGCTATGGCTTGTAACATGGCAGTAATTAAATTAAATCTTTTTGGCCAATGGATGCTTTTTAGCAGAAACTGTTAAATAAACACTAGTCCATGAAAAAAATGCCACAAATTGCAGTCACATGACTTTGAGACACTGCAAATGACCATAAATATAGATTGATTGCCAAACACTCAAAATGAGATCATATGATGGGGTAGAACAGCTGTCAGAAAACCAGGTGTAATTAACTTGGAGAGGTCCTTTGTAACTTGTAGCTAAGTGACTGATTGTAAGTCAGTGACTACCTATGTTTAGGAAACTTACCTTTCCAAAGGTGTGAAGAAAATGCTACAAACAATGTTTTTCCATCTGGATTTTTTATTATGCCTTTTTTAAAAAAGCTATACAACTCAAGGCAGCAAACATATCTAACACCTTAATCCTCTAGCTAATTTCCCTAAAACAATAACCCTGTCAGGTGAGTTGGGTGCACTTGGCCCAAGATCATCCAGGTAACTTTCATGCCTAAGGTGGAACTAGAAATCAGCATCCTGTTTTCTAACAAACACCTAACCATTACACCAATTTGGCTCTCTTTTTAATAGACAGTAGAACCTGCCACTGTGAATGTGGGGAAATTGGAACAATAAGTTGTATTTTACTCTACTGACCTTTCTATAATAACTTGTACTTAAGATACATTGGGCCCAAACTGTTAAATTGACCTATTTTAGATGTGATTCTCAGGATAGCCAAGTTTTGCATAGCTGTTGTGAAAGTGTGGCAACAGGTTGTTTACCATATCTTGGATGGCACAGATTCTTGTTAATGTCCAACTATGTTTTACAAATTTGGTTTCATCTTTGTTTGTCAAAAATAGAATCTGTTATAGACTAACAGAAGAAAAGACAATCAGGTTTACAATGTGTGGCTGAATTACATCCTGCACTATACACCTTTCAGTGGCAGTTAATTTAGTCTTTCTGGGAACTGCGCTATAATCTCAGGCTGCCATCTGGTGGTATTGTCAAGTTACGGTATGTTTCCATATTCCTTGGCTTTTGCTCAACTCCAGGCACCCACTCTATTATAGAAAAAAGTACATACATATTTTATTAATTGCTTCTACTCTAAATTGAAATTGAATGTACATCAAATAGATTTCCTGTCTACTACTCATGTATTTAAGAATTTCAAGATGTTGGTTCTGAATGCATTATCATAATAATATCCAGCTTTATATCTACACGCTGGACTGTAAAAGAGATAGATGTCTTGATCTGATGCCTGAACATTGTGAAGGACTGGATGGTATGCAGCTATCCCTTTCCTCCATAGGATGCAATCTAGAAATCCTCTAGACTAAAACTTCCTGCTAGATTAGTAGGTGAAAGTCATAGTTAAGGCCTTTGTCTTGGACCAGTTGCATTTTTCCTTGGTTTAGTTAGTAGACACTGACAATAGTGTCTTTATCATCTTAGATTATTTTTTATATAGCCTCCCATGGAGATATGTGAAGCAGCAACTGGTATGAAATACATTGGCTTACTTGCTGACTAGAAATAATGGGTTTGGTTTAATAATACTGATTTTTGTGAGAGCTGCATTTATGATTTCAGCCCTTGTTATGTTCAGGATTTTCTGGTCTATCTACCCATTTAATATATTTGGTCAGGGACAACATGTTGCAGAATCCACCCTTTTCAGAATATAAAAAGGACAAGAACATGAAAGCAAGTTTCTTTGCTTTGGAATAGCAGAATCTATGAGGCTAGGAGCTCTTTTTCTTCAGAAGAGACTATTTTCTTCCAAGACCTTTCAGTTCAAAAAGTTCTACTTGATTGTAAGAAATCACTGAGTGGGGATTGAGTTGAGCTATTCTGAGTTTTATTTTGTACTTTAGTTATCTTGATTGTAAGCTATCTAGATTCTAGCAGGAATTGAGAGAAATACAAGTCTATGTTATAAACCTTATAGACACTCAAGATAGACCTATTAGTAGAGTTGACCAACTGGAAAGATCTAGTGGGCTATGGAGCTCCAATTCAGATAGATGATTATGCATCAATAAATTGTGTGAAAGTTGAGAAATGCTAAAAGAGCTTTTCCACTACTGTGAAATACAAGACAACACTGAGGTTGGAAGGCTCCTGAAGCAGGTGGATGGAGCATAAGTTGGGTAATTATTATAGTTTTAGGTCCTATGAGTATGTGGCTGAGTGTCTTGTCTAGACAGTGGTGAGGTATAGGTGGAGCTAAGTACACAAGAAGGACCTATTGTTTGGGATTATGCAATGGGGGCCAAGATCAGGATCAGGAATGGTGCAGAAACATGATATAAGCCAGGGGTCTCCAATCTTTTGGGCCTCAGGGACCACCAAATTCATTATTTTAAACCTTGCGGACCACTAATGTGAATTTTGACTGACGTGGCTTGCTGATGTTGGTGGGAGGGAGAGGGAGGGAGAGAGGGAGAGGGAGAGGGAGAGGGAGAGATCTGATCTAACCTCGGAGGGCTGGTGATGTTCTCTTTCTCTCTCTCTCCCACACACACACACGCACACAGAGAGAGATCCCTCACACCCCCACACCCCCTCCAAGGCAGCCACATTCCTAGCCTGCTTTTGAGTTCCATTCTCAGAGGGAGGGAGAAAAAGAGAGATCCAATCTAACCTCAAGGGCTGGTGATATTCTTTCTCTTTCTCTCTCTCTCTCACCCTTTCTCTCTCTTTTTTCTCTTTCCCTCTCTCTTTCTCTCTCACACACACGCACACACAGAGAGATCCCTCACACACTCCTACCCCCTCCAAGGAAACCACATTCCTAGCCTGCTTTAGAGCTCAGTTCTCAGGCTTCATGAAAGGAAAGCAGCAGAAGCAGCAGAAGTCTTTCTTTCTCTCCTCCCAAACTCTGCCAGAAATGAGTCTTTGCTGGTGCAGCCTCTTGGAGCAGGATGCCTCGCAGGATCCCAAAGACTCATTTCTAGCAGAGTTTGGGGGAGAGAAAGACTTTTGCTGCTTTCCTTGCATGCAGCCAAAAGCAGAAGAAAGAAGCAGAAGAAGCAACCCGGTGGCCAGACAAATTCCCCTC